>LPNX010968103.1:80672-95870 GCA_001517045.1 Pseudotsuga menziesii | reverse complement strand
AGTTTTGACCATGTCATTGGAGGATTTAACAACTCCCTTATTTGTTTAAGAGAGACTCCTCTCATTGTTTTATTTTGTTAGAACTTGGAGAAATAAAGTCATGTTGTTTCTCTTGTGTTTATTTGTCTTAGTGTTGGGATATGTGATGAATTTTGTAGAACTAAGTTTAGGATCCAAGTGCTAGATGCTCAAATGCTGATTTCTTCTTCAAGTAATGACTTATACATAGTAAGGTTGAGTTATTTCAAGTTTAGTGCTATTTTCTTATTAAGTTGTTTTGATCTCAACAATAGAATTATCATTTTGGTAGTAAATTCCTAGACATTACTAGTAGGATTATTAGGTATCGCATGCAGTTTTTTATGTGGATATTTTTGGCTCTTGAGATTGCCATATATTCGAAGATAAACAAAACATTTGGCTATCAAAAACTAGGACAAGGGTATGGACACTTCTACCCCTCATACTATTTGGTACCCAAAATATTTCTATTTTCCTTTATGACCTCATGCCCTTTCCTTGGGGTATTAGGCACGGGTCAAGAGAACCACATTCTCTATTTTAGCCAACTTAAACAATCAGTCATTTTTCCTTCTTTTTTGTTTTAAATATAGAAATTAACATTTATTCTCATACATTAAACCATGTAAAATATATCTAAATAAATCCTCTTTGAGTTGCACATTAATTCAACAAATTATGCTATGCTCATAGTTAACTAGTTATTCTTTATTTGCTGATTATAAATTGAAACGAAGCAAAGATTAAATGTTACTTTCAGATTTGTGTAGCTCCATATGGTATAATTTACTCATGTTCTTTATGTGCTAAACTTTTTGTTGTTGGAATAATTTTTATGGTATTATCTTATGCGCTCTTCAACAGTTTTCCACAAGTAATATTTAGATCTTTATTGTTCTACATGGTTTATTTACTTACTATGCCATTTCTGAAATGTAATGTCTCATAGCATTTATTGATTTGCCGTCTATATTAATGGCACTTGCAAATCACTAAGCACCTCTATTGTCTTTCATTTTTCAACATCTAGTTACTTCGCTATTTTCAACACTTTGTTTGCAATTTTACTTTTGTAAATTGTTGGAATTTTTATATTCTTTCAACCACTAATTTTCTAGAAAATACTTATTTCAAGTTGCTGATTTATCTTTTAAATTAAGGATCAGTTTTTTGTTGGAAAAACCAACAATATAAAACCATCTAATGTCATCTAAATTGTACTTTATTCAGCATCATAAAAACACCATTTTTTTCTTTTATTGATTAATATATTTATGGGATATGCTTGTCATGTTTTATTTTTCTTCTCATGGTTATTGATCATTTCTTATTGCAACAAGTTATTTGTTGTCTTGACAAATTTACTAGAAGATTTGGGGTTGTTCATTTGTCACCATTTCTTTAATTATGTTCAATGATTTATGATTTTAATTTTGAGATTTCTTAATTTCCATTTAATAAACTTTGATCCATCAAACTATTTATATTCTATGTTATTTGCCTTATTTGGTGAATTTAGTTGCATTTAGGTAACCCCCTTAGTGGTTTGTATAAGCCACTGGAAGTGAAGGGAAATGGTTGTAGGTGATAGATGTGCTATTTCCATAGTTGCACTTGGCTAAAACCCATTTGAGCCCTTGCGTTTAGGGTGCTAGTTTTTGTGGCAACATGGCTAAAGTGGGTACCCCTTATTGCTTGCAAAGCTTCTTGTCCACTGTCACCAACAACTTTGTGGTTTTTAGAGTTGGTTCTTTCCTAGCCCAAGAGGATTTTCTAGCTATTCATAAAATAATTCTTTAAGCAAAGTGTCATGGTAACCTTGAATAAAATGTTTGAAAGAAAGATATAAATAATAGAGAATTGAGTTAACCTACACAAGGTCTTTCCATTAGGTACCTTTATCCCTCACCATATGATACATGTTTAAAGATGGATGTGTAGAAGATGATAAGAACACATAGAAACCCATATAATCATGAGAGAGCTAACCTTGAGTTCACATCAATACATAGATTTAGAATTAAAAACATATTGGGGATCTATTACCAATAAATCCAGTAGTTTAACTACATGAAACACCATAACAATCACTAATGAACAAAAAATGGTAGAACAATATCTATAATGTTAATAATATAACTTCAATATCCAACCAAAATTGATGAACATAATATAGATGAATAACATTAATCTCATTAATAATAAATTTGAGTGACTTCCATTCAATACAAGACCACAAAGAACAACATAAAACTTCATTAGTGTTGTAAGTTATCCCTGGTCATTAGAATGATTATTACAACTCAAAAATATGGGGAAGGAGAAGAAGATGAATAATCATTTCAATGCAAATCCATAGAAATCCATAGAACATAGACACATAACAAGAGTAGTAGTTTGTTCAACACCTTAGTAATGAATCTCTAAATGTTCTTTATGGGACTCTCTCTCTCTCTCTATCTGTCTCTCTCTCTCCAACATGATAATTTCTTTGAACAGATGTCAATGGTTTTTTCTACTCTTTTATGTGTTATTATGGGAGATCAATCACACATGTGTGGGTTGGCCATTTCTCTAATCATGTGAGCTCTAAATCCTTAATTCTTTCTTGATTCATCCTGTGTGTCCTCTCCCTTCATGATGGTCTACTTGGAGGACCTATAAGGTACTAGTTGTAGTTGCTTGGCACATAAGCATTAGAGGGCATGCTATGCACTATCACCTTACGCTGCAATATCTCTAGTTCCATAAATGATCTATAAGTCATAGGAGGCCCAAATTCAATCAAATCATGTCATGTCCCCAATTAAATGATTTCCAAATAAGACTATTTGCAAATAATGTTTCACCAACCTACTAGTTCCCTAGGTTGAGATGGAGACCATTAGAGGAAATTTGGGGTCTAAAATGGGCCTTATAAGAAAACGCGCCAACAATAAATTTTGTGAGTTGGAATTCAAGAACCAATAGAATTTCAATAAAATGAGCCAACCATAATGGTTGAATTGACATATTTGTCATAAAAGAAAACTATTTTTTTGTTCGTATTTTCGACATATCTCCCTGTGTTTTTACTCAAATTTCAAGAGGGAGAACTCGTTGGATGCGGAATTCTGAGCAGAAGAGCTCATTGGATGCGGAATTAATTCCGCATCCAACGAGTACCCACACTGCATACTTTTGACGGACCCCGCTACCCCAAAAACAAGAAATATCTGAAAAAACGTGAGGGTATTTGAAAATACCTCAAAAGTATGCAGTGTGGGTATTCGTTGGATGCGGAATTAAATTCCGCATACAACGAGCTCTTCTACTTAGAATTTGAGTAAAAACACAGAGAGATATGTCGAAAATACGAACAAAAAAAGTAGTTTTTTCATTCTTCCTCAAAAATTAATAACTATTATTTTATTATTTTCCTTAGGAGACCCATTTTAGACCTCAAATTTCCTCTAATGCATCAATTTTGTGATAAGGGGCCATGGGACCCAAAAGGAATTTAGTTTACCATGTTCACATTTAAATGGGTCACATAAATGATAAATGATAAGAAAATAAGGTGGCATGGATTCATGAAGACACTTGGAAGCTTGTGGAGCCTTTAGGTGACTAGATTCCCTGCACACTTGGCATGATATTCATCAAAATTAGAACACATGGGTAATGTAAGATTATTGGATGGTGATGTGGTGTCAAATAATGAGCCAAGGAATTCGAATTGGTAAACGAGGGTAACTCCCATGGAAGAGGAAGAGACTAGAAGACAAGGTGTGCCACTTGGAAGGAGATTCTATGCAGTCTATGACAACAAATGATGGAAGATTCTATGAAAAGTATGACAAATTCATACATGATTGCTGAAATATCACAAATCTAACTTGACATGCCTAAAAGTAGCCACCAATAGGTCGAATTTGGGAGTTAGAGGAAACCATTCGAATTGGGGAAAGAATTGGAGCATGAAGAGGAAGACAAGTGTCATGAGAGTTATTAAACCACTAAGATGAGTTGGAGAAATATCATGGAGAGAATCTAGACCTTAGGATGCCTCATGAAGTTAATAAAATGATGTCATGAGGAAGGAGAATCGCTTTTGATCATTTGTTAATTTTCCTTTGGCATTTTGGAGAGCTTTTGCTTGTCCATTACACGGTGAATGTTCACTCTCCCTACTTGTGAACCAATTTCGAGGGAGTTGGATTCCTTTTCAAGTTGGTTGATGGAGAGACTATTCAGACCTCTCATGGGAGCTTAATAAAGGAGTTTTATTTTCATGTTGAAGTTCCATACAGTCAAATTCTCATATATCTCCCCATTCTCTCATTCCTTCTTCTCCATTCCCCCTACACTCACATTTGATGGCGCACTTGTTGGAGTGATTCTTGTGCCTTGATGAGGATAGTTGATTCCCAAGATTTGATTTATGATGTATGGATCTGTAATCTCATGTCCATATGATCTGTAAGTCGAAATATCAAGAATACACATGTTAGAGACTCACATTCCCATGTTCTTTAATAACTAGTTTTCATGGATTTGGCTTCAATATTGAAGTAGCCTTATATCATATTTGCATGAGGACATTTATATGAGTTTTATGATGACAAAGAAGCAATATATGATGTATGACCATGCAATATTATGTCAACATGCTCTGTAAGTTGAAATATCAGAGATACATGTATAAAAAACTTGCATACTCATGCCCTTGTATCACTAGTTTTCATGGATTTTGGCTTCAATCTTGAAGTAGTTTTATACCAGATTTGTATGAGGGATATTCTATGAGTTGGATGATGTTGGGAAATCCATATATGATTTTTTACTCTATAATTTCATGTCTTTATGCTCTGTGGCTCGAAATCCAATAAACTCATGTGTGAAAAGCTTGCATTCCCATGACATTGAGTCACTAGTTTCCATGACTTTGGCTTCAATCTTGAAGGAGTCTTGTATCAAATTTTTATGAGGGATGTTCTTTGAGTCTGATGATGTTGTTAAAAACATATGTTATGTGTTAATCTATAATTTCATGTCCCTATTCTCTTTGGGTCGAACTCCAAGAAATCCATATGTGAAACTTTTGCAATTCCATGCAACTAATTCACTAGTTTTCATATATTTGACTCCCATACTGAATGATTTGTATACAATAATTGTATGAGGGGATTTATATGGTGTTTAATACTTTTGGGGAAACAATTTTTATTGTTTTTATGGTATCTATATGTCACATCCTTATCTGACCCTTTAACTCTACCTTTCACATGTCAAAATTGAGCTAGTTATGAATTTCCCCATAAGCAATTTCACTGAAAGTTATCAAACGAAGGTGGAACTCTATAAACAATTTGCAGAAATAATACCCATGTATAATCATAGTCCATGAGGTATTATATCAATCCCCATACTCTGATTACAAATTTTGGATGTTCATACATGATTTGGGAAGCCCAGTTGGCCTACACCCTAGGGGGGATTTCATCACAATTTCCTAGTAATTTTTTAGCCTTTTTGTCATCAGCCCCAAACAAGGTTGCAGAGGTCTAAAGTTTGATACAAAGTATCCATAAACCACCCTTTTGTGTTTTAAGACTCACCGTACCATTTCCTTTTAAATTTGGGACTATTTGGTGAAAGTTGGAAGCCTTTAGATTCATGATTAGTTAAGCTCGAATTTTGCTTGAATTGCACTTTTCTCCAAAATTAAAAAAAATAGACATTACAGTGGTATCAGAGCATGTTATTGGAACCTGTTGAAGTTATGGATTATAAATATGAATTTAATAAACTCATTATGTCACATTTGGATGATACGACCAAGTAGCTTATGCAAGGGTTCAAATTGATGGCTAGCCAACTTAGGGGTAAGCTGGAAGAAGTGGGTAGTAGTAGTTTCCATAATGGAGAGACACATAAGACAATTATTTTTGAAGAATTTTATGATTGGCTGGATGGATTTAGACACAATAAGGAAGATTTGAACTCATTAAAGAACAATCAACAATCCACAAGTATGGAGGAGACCAAGGAGCCACCATGTTTTGTGGGCGGTGAAACAAAACAAACATTACATTATGAGAATCGAAAGTCACTCCCAAGTGACTTTGAAAAAGATGAAACATCACATGAAAATGAATAAGAGTCCCTTGAAACTATAAAATATCATTTCGAGACACATTCTACTATGGACATGGACCAAAGGGCATCTACTAATGGATGCTTGAACTATGAAGGAGTACCTACTGATGGGTGCTCACAACTCTATGTTGGTGACATAGAGATCAGAATTGAAAATTTTGCTGCAACCCAAATTTATTATGAGCATATAAAAAAGTGCATTGTAGCAGCGAATGAAGAACCAAGTTCAACTTCCCCATCACCACTTGAGCTTCAAGAAGTTGATCAAATCAAGAAGAAAGAAGAAGAGGAGGTTCACTCTCATGAACCATCCTTCATTGGAGGGTATTTGAAGATGAGTGAAAAAGATATCCATGAGGCCCTTAGCATACTCCATGACACTAAATAATTGGTGTCAAATTCTTGTTGGAAAATTTATTTATTGGAGGAGCCATGCTTCCTTGAAGACATGGAGAAGATTCAAAGAGAAATGTGCAACATAAAAGGTAATTTCATGTCTTTTCCTTTTGATAAAAAAATTTGGTTGAGCTTAATGAATGGTTACATGAATCATACTTGAATAATAATGAGGATATTCAGAAGCTCAAAAATCAAAATGAGCAACTTCTTAAGAGGTTGAAAGATACTTGTTCTTCCTCCTATGTTTCAGATTGTCATATGGTAGATTTCTTGGAGGATTCTCATGACATGAGGGATCATGAGAGACATGGAAAATTGTAGGTTCTTGATGTGTTTGAATATTATTTTGACAAGAGCCAATCACTAGTTGTGGTGGAAGAGGAACTTGAGTTTCCTCTTGAAGATGGGTGCACACTTTTTGAAGAAGTGCATGATTCCACTACCTTGGAACCAACCTATGGGGAAAGTTTTGCATTTTTTAGGGAGGTGCATGTTCCTACCCATATGGAGCCTTAACATGATGAAATTTTTTCACTTTCTAATCCTTTGGGTGAGTTTGTTCTTTCTCCTACATCCTACGCATCCATATTTTGCAGCATTCATCCTAATGAAGTATGGGTGAAAGATTTATTTTTAATGGTGCCACATGAGGAGTATGAAACTTCTATCTCTCCTTTTGATGATGACATTATTAGAGCACCATGTTATTTACATTTGCAGTAGGATCCTTTGTTACATTATTATGATACACATCTACATGGGTGCACCTATAATGTTCACTTAAGTCACTTGGAGACTCATGATTTTCCTTTCTCCTTGCCTAGTCCATTTGATGTTGGAGGAACTTCATCCCACACTTGGGTGAAGAGATATATGATTGAAGAACATTATTATTGGTAGAAACATCCTGTGTTATTTCATGATGATATACATATTCATGGGTGTATTGATAAGACTTCTTTGAGCCACTTGATGTCTTCATGTTTTCTTTGCTCCTTATTGGGTTCATATTTTGGTGGAGGTTCTTATTCACTTATTGGATGAAAGAACAAATGGATGATTATTATTTGGATGCATATTACATTATTTTGGAGCAAAATTATAGGACATGGGATCCTCACCTATATCATTGGGGCAGATATGATATAATACTTCATGCTTGTGTATATGAGCCACATGATGATCTACTTACTTGGATGTACAAGAACTGTCATGATCCTACGATGAGGTACCTTCTTGATGTACATTTGTATGATGTTGTTATGTACTTTCATGATTTATATTTTGTACTCATTATGTTTGGAAGAGTGCAATACAAGCAATGGGATCTTGGCATGGCTTGGTTTCATCTCACTTGGAGTAGCAATTTGATTGTTGGTTTGAGAAAGCAAACCAGCGTTCAGTCGTTTGAGTTCATCTTTGCAGAGAAGTGTTCCAGTTTCCTATGTGGGATACCTTTTGAGAGATGTATTCATTTTTCACATGCTTGGTTTTCATGGCATTTCATCATAGACATTTCACACCATGCATGTATCAGGATCATATGGGACCCTTGGATCATTTTTGGTCTAATTGGTTTCAATTTTTGGGGCAACAAGCAGCATTGGAGATTTAGTCACCACTTAAGAAGATGATTGTAATTAGAGTAGTGAAACAACAATCATGGTGGTTCCTCTCTCAAATTTTCTTGGAATCTTAAGAAATTCAAAGTTTGGTAACTTAGTACCAACTTCAAAGAATTATACAAAAGCAAAAAGGGGTGAAAGTTCAAAAAAGGTTTCCAAAATATGGACGTAAAGATTATTTGTGCAAATTTGGTCTTTATGGATTTGATTAATACTTTTGGTGTTATTGGTGATGTTATAGGATATATCAATATGAAAAATCCACATCTCTTTAATTTTGGGAGCACAAAATTGCAGTACATGAGTGCCACTACTCAAATTGCAACTAAAGAAAATTAATGAGCAGAACCATAAGAGAGCACTTGGTGCAAAGGGAGGAGTAATAGATGAGGATTTCACTTGGGAATATGAACAATTTTTGTATAATAAAAACTTGGAATTAATTTAGGACAAGCAATCTTGAGTGGGGAGGTCTTTCATGTCCCCAATTAAATAATTTCCAAATAAGACTATTTGCAAATAATGTTTCACGAACCTACTAGTTCCCTAGGTTGAGATGGAGACATAAATTTTTTAACAAGGGGCTATGGGACCCAAAATGAATTTAGTTTACGATATTTACATTTAAATGGGACACATAAATGATAAATTATAATAAAATAAGGTGGCATGGATTCATGAAGACACTTGGAAACTTGTGGAGCCTCTAGGTGACTAGATTCCCCGCACACTTGATATGATATTCATCCAAATTTGAACACATGAGTAATGTAACATTATTGGATGGTGATGTGGTGTCAAATATCATATAATGATATAAGGAATTTGAATTGGTAAATGAGGGTAACTACCATGGAAGAGGAAGAGACTAGAAGACAAGGTATGCCACTTGGAAGGAGATTCTATGCAATCTATGACAACAATGATGGAAGATTCTATGACAAGTATGAAAAATTCAGACCTGATTGCTAAAATATGAAAATATGACATGACAGGATATAGATATCCACCAAGAGGTTGAATTTGGGATTTAGAGGAAACCATTCGAATTGGTGAAAGAATTGGAGCATGAAGAGGAAGACAAGTGTCATAAGAGTTATTAAACCACCAAGATGAGTTGGAGGAATATCATGGAGATAAATTCGACCTTAGGATGCCTCATGAAGTTAATAAAATAATTTCATGAGGAAGGAGAATATCTTTTGATCATTTGTTAATTGGCCTTTGGCATTTTGGAGAGCTTTTGCTTGTCCATTGCACAGTGAGTGTTCACTCTCCCTGCTTGTGAACCAATTTCGAGGGAGTTGGATTCCTTTCCAAGTTGGTTGATGGACAGGCCATTCATACCTATCATGGGATATTAATGAAGGATTTTTGTTTTCAGGTTGAATTTCCATATAGTCGAACTCTCATCTATCTCCCCATTCTCTCATTCCTTCTTCTCCATTGCCCCACACTCACATTTGATGGCGTACTTGTTGGAGTGATTCTTGCGCCTTGTTGAGGATAGTTGATTCCAAAGTTTTGATTTATTATGTATAGATATTTAATATCATGTACATATGATATGTAAGTCGAAATATCAAGAATACACATGTTAGAGACTCGCATTCCCACGTTCTTGAATAACTTTTTTCATTGATTTGGCTTCAATATTGTAGTAGCTTTATATCATATTTGTATGAGGACATTTATATGAGTTTTATGATGATGGGGAAGAAATATATGATGTATTGCTATGAAATATTATTTCAACATGCTCTATAAGTCGAAATATTAGAGATACATATATGAAAATCTTGCATACTCATGCCCTTGTATCACTAGTCTTCATGGATTTTGGCTTCAATCTTTAAGTAGTTTTAGACCATATTTGTATGGGGGATATTCTATGGATGATGTTGGGAAATCCATATATGATGTATTAATATGTAAGTTCATGTCCCTATTCTCTGTGGCTTGAAATCCAATAAAATCATGTCTGAAAAGCTTGCATTCCCATGCCATTGAGTCACTAGTTTCCATGACTTTGGCTTCAATCTTGAAGGAGTCTTGTATTAGATTTGTATGAGGGATGTTATATGAGTATTATGATTTTTGAAAGCCATATATTATGTTTTAATATATAATTTTATTTCCCTATTCTCTTTGGGTCGAAATACAAGAAATCCATATGTGTAACTCTTGCAATTCCATGCTACTAATTCACTAGTTTTCATGTATTTGACTCCCATACTGAATGAGTTGTATGCAATACTTGTATGAGGGGATTTATATGTTGTTTAATAGCGTTGAGGAAGAAATTTTTATTCTGTATATGGTCTCTATGTGTCACATCCTGATCTAAGCCTTTAACTCTACCTTTCATATGTCAAAATCGAGCTAGTTATGCAATTTCCCCATAAGCAATTTCACTAAAAGTTATCAGACGAAGGTGGAACTCTATAACTAGTTTTTAGAACTAATAACCATGTGTAATGAAATTTCATTAGGTATTATATCAGTCCCCCTACTCTACTTACAAATTTGGGATGTTTGTACATGAGTTGGGAAGCCCAATTGGCCTACACCGTAGGGGGGATTTCATCACAATTTCCTAGTAATTTTGGCCTTTTTGTCATCATCTTAAAACAAGGTTGCAGAGGTATAAATTCTGACACAAAGTATCCATAAAACACATTTCTATGTTTTAAGACCCACCATACCATTTACTTTAAAATTCGGGAACATTTGGTGAAAGTTGGAACCCTCTAGAGTCATGACTAGTTAAGCTCGAATTTTTCCCGAATTGCACTTTTTCTCCAAAATTCAAAAAACAGACACTACAAAGAATTAATGACTACTCACAACTTGAGGGGTGTCTCTACCACCATCAAAATATTATCCAAGGGGGGTTCATGATGCCAAATTTATTCTGTGTTCTCTTTATCCCATATTAAGTTAATTCGTTTCTGTAACTCCCTTTCTAATAAAACCTTCCATTGTTATCCCATGGTTAGGGAATTCTCAGAACTATCAACTCCCTGATTTTAGTGTTCATTCA
The DNA here is from genome assembly GCA_001517045.1 of Pseudotsuga menziesii. Classification (NCBI taxonomy): domain Eukaryota; kingdom Viridiplantae; phylum Streptophyta; class Pinopsida; order Pinales; family Pinaceae; genus Pseudotsuga; species Pseudotsuga menziesii. The sequence continues at coordinate 84,641 of LPNX010968103.1, read as the reverse complement.
ATTTTATAAACAAGTGTAGTGGATCATTTTATTCTTAATCTATTTTTATTACACACACCTTGTCAGGAACCGTCTACACCTTTGTCACCGTCCCTATCGTTTTGCCAATATTAACTAACAACTCACAACTTATCCTATACAATTTATATTTTGTGTCCCTAGAAATTTGAGGTTTCCCTTCCAATGTCGCTTTCTTTTCTTGCACTTGTTGATCCACCTCAATAACCGTATTTGTGATTTTTCCATATTTTCTAGATAAAGTCTAAGGTTAGCCATTGCATTCTTCACTTGCTCCCAAACCGTTCTCCTTATTTTTAACATCTTTTGCTTCACAAATGTAGTTGCACTATGTTAGCACTAATCTAGTTTTGTTGCTGTTGGTCTTATTGCCTTAAAAAATTTGAGTTTCCATTAGTGAGCGGGTGGTTTTTAAGCTTTTTCCATTTAGCAATTTATATAAAATTTCCAAGTTGGCAAGGGAAAGAGGTTAAAGAGTTTTGGGTAAAATAAATAGAATTTTATATAAAATCAATTTTTATATAAATATGGCTTAAATTACAAAGGAAAATAAAATTACAAACAAAAGTGTTTTAAACAATTGTTGGCTTAGCGCCAATCTCCAAGTCGTATGGGGTCCACGCACTCAAACCAAAGCGCATTGCCATCATCAAAGGCCAAGTGTTGATGTATTTGTAACTTCAGAATGTATTCAATTGTATATTTTATATATTGTACCCCAATGTTCCTATCAGAAAGTATCAGTAATGTAATTGAGTCATGTCATACCCCAATGTTCCTATTGGGAGAATCAATAATGTAAACAAGTCATGTAAAGTCATAGAGGGTAACCCTCCTTATTGTTCGAGGGTTAAAGTCCCTAGAGTTTTGGGGCACTAGGGTTATTAGACTCTCCTAGAGAATTCGGAATTGGTAAGTTATTGTCAAGTCGAGAATTAGTATAAATAGGGAGTGGGCCTCTCTATTTAACACACAGTCACTCGCACTCAGTTGCAGTGCATGAGTGAGAGAGAAGGAGCTGGGATAAGAGAGAGAACAACTGTCAGATATCATCTTACTGTCTTTGGGTTTTACTCCTGCTATTGGTGCTTACTCTATCTCTGAGGAAATTGTGGGGTTTTCTCCTTTATTGTTTCCCCGAGGAAAATATTTGTGTCTATTGTCTCTTGTGATTGATTTCTGTGCATGTTATTTTCTCAGATAAGATCCTAAGATAATACTGTCTAAATTGGTAAAAATCAAACATGGTATCAGAGCTAACCTGAGAATAAGACACTGTGCAGCTACGGAAGCTAGGGATTCTTAATTTTTGGGTCTCTCTCCACAATCCATCAGCAAAAGGAGGATAGGATGAACCTCCATTGAAGGGCACATCTTTCTGTTGAAGTAGAATCTGATTCTGAGCATTTTCAGTTTTTGACCTACCACTACATCGGGAAATTACAGCTTTTCACTGAAGATGAATTTTTGAGTGAGCCCAGGAAAGGATTGCTCTCCTCCTCAAAATCAAAGTTTAGAGAGAAAAATCAAATTTTTTGGTTGGGTAGAACTCTGGGAAAGTCAAACCCTAATCTACCCTAGAACCAGAAAACCAGCACTGTAGAAGATTAGCTCTATATCCAGTTTTCAACTTCTCAAATTGGTAAGATATAAATATATTTCCATTTGAGCTTCTCAGTTACTATGTCTCATCACACCAAGCTTAATGGAAAGCTTGAGGGAGCTTATAACTTCCGAGCTTGGAAGTACATGATCTCCCTAGTTCTGGAAGAAAATGAGTTGGACTCTTACATTAGTGAAGAGGTTCCAGTTCCAGAGGGAGATGAGGCTAAGGCCTTACAAAAAAGAAATTGGTCATGGCTAAGAGGATTATTGCTGATTCAATCAAGGATCACCTCATACCACAGGTGTCCTCCCTAAAGACGCCTAAAACAATGTTTGATGCCTTGACCAAGCTATTTGAAGGAAAGAACATAAATTAGAAGATGACTTTGAGGAACCAGTTGAAGAATGTGAATATCCAGAATGTAGAGACCACATAGTCATACTTCATAAGGGTCTCCTAGATCAAAGAACAACTTGAAGAAGTGGAGAATGCAGATATTGTGATGACCACCTTGAATGGTCTCCCTAGATCATGGGACTCCTTCATTAAAGGGATTTGTGCTAGAAGAAAGCTAGTCACCTTCAGTAGACTGTGGGAAGAATGCTCACAAGAAGAAGCTCGAATAGTAGCCCGAGAAGAAAATATGGGAAGTGAATATCAAGCTCTCACAGTACACTCCTAGAAAAGAAGAAGGGACTATCATCATTCCAAAGGTAAGCATTTTAACTCTAAAAAATCTAACAAGGATATATCTAAATACAAATGATTTACATGTGATGAAAGAGGACACTTTGCAAGAGATTGTCCCAAGAATAAGAATATCTCTCTCAAGAATAAAGGAAACAAGATAAGGAATCATGCTCATGTTGTAGAGGATGATGAACCTTCCACAAACAGAATCAGATAAGAAAGTGATGATTCTTCAAGTGATGAAGAATATGTTTTGATTTCTGCTCTCACGGGAACTATCACACATGGAAGAAATGATTGACTTATAGACAGTGGGGCTTCCAAACATATGACGGGATTCAAAGAATCCTTTATGAAACAATCTGAACATGAGTCACCTCACAAGGTGAAACTTGGGGATGACTACCAGTATCCAATAAAAGGTGGTGGTGAATCCTCCCATAAGCTAGACTGTGGAAAGTCCATGAAGATGAAGGATGTCTTGTTTGTACCAGGACTAAAGAATAATATCCTCTCCATATCTGCATTAGATGCAAAAGGCATAAGGGTTGCATTTGTATATGACCAAGTTCTTATGTGGCCAAAGGGAAAGACTATAGATGATGCAGTTGTGATTGGAGAGCAAGAGGGAGGATTATACAAGCTAAAGGGTGTTCGGGTACACAGGGTACTCCCAAAAGATAGAACACCTTGAGCAACCACTTCACACAAATAGATCACAGATCAACACATCGATGTTTGTCACGTGGTTAAAACTCTCGAGAGGGAAATAGTCCACGGCCCCAGCCAAATAGCTACTTGGATCAATTTATTATGCAAAAGAAAGAAAGTTACATGAGCTTCTCATAATCGATCAACTAGCCAAGGACCCTCTATGCTCTTTAAATAGAGATCATAGACCAATCGGGTGTTAAGCCACAGATTAATGGTAGGTATGATCTCAGAGAAATTGAATCGTTGGATCACTCTATGTCTAGAACATATCGTGACCGGCGGATTAGAATATTTACAAATGCATACTAAAGAAACACACTTTTACATAATGGATATATTACACAAGTTGATCTTAACTAACTCCTAAGTGTTTAAATATCCTAACATCCCCCCTTAAGAACAACTTGGGATAGGATTGAAGGATTTACAAAAGTGACACAATTAGGAGAAGGAAGGAGGCATTAGAGCCTATCCCCCCTTAAGGACACATTCCTAAACTCCTAACATAGACTGAAGTTTAGAAAACTTCGCTTCTGTAAGAGACTTGGTGAGGATGTCTGCAACTTGATCATCTGTAGGGCAATAGAGAACTTCAATACCACTATCATGAACAAGATTTTTGATGAAGTGCATGTGTAGCTCAATGTGTTTGCTTCGCTGATGTAGAACTAGATCTTTGGCAAGCTTGATGGCACTTTGATTGTCGCAGCAAAGTGGAGTAGGCTGCTATTGCTCGAATCCAAAATCTAAAAGGATCTGTCGAAGCCATAAAGATTCCTGACTAGAACTAACCGCGGCTCGATATTCTGCTTCTACTGAAGAAAGAGCAAGAGCTTGTTGCTTCTTACAATCCCAAGTGACAGGTCTAGATCCCATAATGAAAACAAAACCTGCAGTAGAATTTCGATCATCAGGACCGTCGACCCAATATGAATCAGTAA
>LPNX010968103.1:44716-80457 GCA_001517045.1 Pseudotsuga menziesii | reverse complement strand
TTGTAGTCAATCCCTTCAACTTGGGAAAAACCTTTGGCAACTAACCTTGCCTTAAGTCTTTCAACTCCATTTGATGCATACTTAGTTCTATAGACCCATTTACATCCGACAAGTTTTCTTCCTTTGGGAAGAGGAATAAGATCCCAAGTATCATTCGCCATTAAGGGACGATATTCTTCATCCATGACCTACAATCAAACAGTCACACTGAGTCCCTCAAAATCATCTGCAACTCTTAGTTCGAATACGATTACGATCAACATTGCTATTGAATCGGCAAAACCATTCTTCATTAATCAAATATTCAAAACCTATATCATAAACAGCGCGATCACAGCCCAAAGGCATGATAACTTAGTCAGTGGTTGTCTTGATGTAGTTCTGGGTGTGTTTAAAATGAATACCAAATCAAATTATCATAAACTATTTCACATACCATCCGCATTGGAATATAGTTGTCTAAAGAAGCCTTCAGATTTGGTATTCGCCATAGAACTTCTAAAAGTTGTAAAGAAGTAATATTGGAAGATAGTAGCCTAAAAAAGCCTTCAGATTTTGATGAGGCATTCACCATAAAACTTTTAAAATTATATATAAGTAATATTGGGACAGGAAACAATTTTAGTTTGTTCAATTTGTTCAAAGAATAGTAGCCTAAAGAATCCTTTAGATTTCAACCTAGCATTCGCCATAAAAATTTTAAAATTATATAGAAGTAATATTGGGACAGCCAGTAATTTTAGTTTGTTCAATTTGTCCAGAAGATAGTACCCTAAAGAAGCCTTCATATTTCGACCTAGCATTCGCCATAAAACTTCTAAAATTGTACAGAAGTAATATTGGGAAAGGAAACAATTTTGGTTTGTTCAAATTGTCCAGAAATATAAATGTGGCAATCCATACTTATTTCAACACATTTTCCCAGTTTTATTACAATAAAAAATGTGATTGTGCTATGAAGTCACTTTGTACTTATGCGAAAATAGGGTTTATATAGTAGATTCCAAACCAAGAATATGCTCTCTGTAACTTTATTATTGACAAATTGCAACCTATAATGGAAAACACTAAGAAAACCTAAAAAGTAATAGAAATAATAGAACCTAGGATTACTTTTAATTAATGGCAGAAAAAATCTATATCATAAGTAAATATTTAAATAAAAATTGCTCATTGGTAAAAAAAATAGTAGTCAATCTTTGATTCTTTGAGTAAAACTGTGGAAGATGAAACTTAAAATTAAATGTTTCAAATTCTATAGAATACTTTAGTCCCTACTAGCCAAGGGAAGGGACTAATAAGGATAAAACACCATAAGTTAGTTAGCCCCAGAAGTAGTAGTTTTAGGAAGGTCCCGTGTAAGGTAGGGCTTCTTAGGTTAAGTCCCCAAGGAGTGAAAAGGGGTTCTTTGATATTGTTAAATAAAATTTTATATTGTTGCCCTTGCTAGCAGTCCATGAACCTATGGTAGGGTGTCAGGTGGTAACTATCCTTGTTGTGGAAGGATTCCCTCCCTATTGTGCAGTTGCTCTCTCGGTGTTTGTACTGGTGTAGTTGGCTATAAGGGAGGCAGTTGAATCCTGAAGACCAAAAGGCCTATCCGTGTTTCCATCCACGTTTCTCGTCTCGTGTGAAGCCCATATCCTAATTGTGCTCTGATGAACTTGAGGTTTTTTATGCATACAAGTAATACCAATAGAACGTTGAGACTCGATGCTTTTTGTCATACCATACAACTTGCCAATATAATGCATATCATTTATACTTGTATGATAATTATAGAGATACTCTGGAATTATATCATACTTCCATAATCCACCATGATTGGAACTTCAGTAATAAGTTCTATCAAGTGATCCATTTGCCATTCATAGAGAATACATTAATTAAAAGAGTCATGCATATACAAAAATAGTTATTCACACACATTTTACTATTCATTCACCAACTAAATGCATTTTAAAATCATAGAGAAATACATAGAGACATACATGTAGTGTGAAGGTGAATCTTCCCTTCATTTTTATCAAATGAAACTATACATCCTTACAAAATTCTGAACTATTCTGTTCTATGGCCTACCTCCTCCTCATAAGGGACTAATGCGAAGGATTTCTTCATTTATCAAGTATATAGCCTCAAAACCCTTAATTACTACTCAAAATCATATAATAGCATTGACATTCTTATTGGACATGGATGCTCACAAGAATTATATAGGGATTAAGACCCAAGTTTCCTCTATTAACCATGTTCAGGGCTGCAAGACACATACTTATATTACAATAAATGTTAATGAAACTAATAATCCCATCAAAGTTAAAAGAATTCTCTTAGGAGATCATGTGGGATGGCTAAAAACGTTATTATTGAAAATTTATTATGATAATAGATTATAAAGAAATATTCTCAATTTTATAAACCATTAAATTATTAAATAAAATTGATTATTTTAACAATTTCATTATTTAAATTCTTTTTAATGAATTTTAAATTAGTTTTAATAAATTTAAAATAAAAAATCATTCTTAAAATCAAAATTTGAATAATATTAAAAATATTTAATATACAACAATCAATTTATTGTGATATATTTATAGGTTAGGTTAACAATCCTCATTATTATAATTTTCTATTTAAATTTAAAATTAAAATTAAATTACTATGTTGAAATTAAAATAGAAATCCCTATTTGTTTGATTAAGACAAATTATAAATTTGTCCATAAACCATTAAGACTTGAATTTTTAGGAATTTTAGTTTTACTTTTACCTCTCTACAATTTACTTTTAACATGTTGTCCATAATAAGCATGTGCTTGTATATTTAAGACTTCTGGTTCGTACATAATCAAATCAATTTCTTCTTTTAAAGGATCAATTTAACAAATTAATAATAAAAATAATCATTAAGTTAATATAAAATTATTTATGATTTAACAATTTAATACTAGGTATAGAACTATTTTTGAATATAAATAATATATATTTATTCTATTTTAATTTATATAATTTTTTTTTATAATTTAAATATTGTCTTATAATGACTAATGGATATATATTGATATAGAGCTTGCTTACTTTGTATTTGTCATCTATAATGATATTATAGCATGATAGTTATATATTCCACTATTTGTGTCTATTGGAATAGGGTTTCGATATTTGAAATTAATACATTATCATTTCTGAAAATCCATTTTTAGACGCCAAAGATACCTTCCCACTTTTGAGCCAACATAATCATAATTCCTTAATTAATTTATAAAAGGAATTCTCACTCCAAGATTTTAGGTTCTATCAATGTGTTTAGCTTCTAAGGGTCGTTGTATGACATGCATTGATAGTTCCTTTTACTTTCTTCTATTATTAATAATTCCAAACTATTATAGGAAAAACTAGAAATTACAGACACTATCATTTTACTTACTACAATTCCTCTCCCCCCTATCCTACCTCAAAGGTCCTTCCCCTAGTGCCTAATATGGGTTCATCAGATCCCCATTCTCCACTAAAGCCCCATCCTTCATTTATGAGTCACCCCCGCATTGCTCCATTTTTTTCTTTTATCAACATCATATAAACAATACAAATTTGCGTGCTCTCTATATTGTGTTTTTTTATATAGATTTTTCAAGTCATGTTATGCCCGTCTTTGAAATTGTTTTGTCTCTCTAATATAATCCTACACATTTTTCTTTATTCGAGCTACACCTATTTGGATTACACTTGTTTGGTGTGGCTTTTTGTACATAACTAATGACGTTTTCTTTTTTAAATTGTGTTTCTTGTCGTCTCTCCTTATGCTTGTTTCCATTTCAAGTTTTTTTTTGGTATGTTTTGTTATTTTTTAAACAATGTGGTCAACATTTTCCTTTTCTCATTTTAGGTTCTTTGCACTTACCCAATGCAGAACTACAAGTCATTATCATAATTACAGTGGCCTTGGACCATTACTTTTAACTCTATACCAATGCTTACACCATGAGAATGGTCCCTTGTGTTACAAGTCTCAAAATGGAAATCATATCATGCACGTGGGAGAAAGATTCCTTATGTAAGGCTTGTGTGATTGCATGGCAGGGTATGCATATCAAATTAATGGAACTCTTATGGCCAACCCATTTGTTGAATGTCTAGTGGATTTGTTGGGAATGTTATTTAATATCTACAAGAGCTAGTTGTTTATTGAATAAACCAAATATTTCTCAATTTTTCCAATTCAATGAATTTCCTTGTATATAAATTCTATTGTGGTTTGAATGTTTTGACATAGCTTTAAAAAATGTATGCTATATCAAATCTTTTGAAAAATGTTTCTATATCTTTATCCATTTTTCTCTAAGGTACATGTGGATGGGAATGCAGATGAATACAGAAGATCGTTTTGACTTTGTAATTGTAACCCTTGGCATAGTTAGGTGTCAATCAGATGCTACATTTGCAGAAATCCGTCAAGAAATCATGCTTGACGGTATTGTTGGATATTCTTTTGAGTTTAGCAACAATCAAGGATATACTATGAACGCAACACAAGAGAAAATATGGAAGGCTACAAAAACACCAATAGGCATCAAGAGGTAACTAGACACATTGGATGTTGAAGCATTGTAATCAAATGTAATGGAAAGAACACCAAATATTGAAAGAGTTGAAGAGAACGTAGAGGAACCTATGACTAAACAAGCGAGAATTGAAGTTGAGTGTGATTTGGTAGAACAAAACATAGGTGTTGATTCTACTGTATTGGCATCTTGGGAATGAAAAGTGAATAGTTTAATGGAAGAGTTTGTTAAGGAGAAGCTTACTCTTAAAGTATATTCAGAAAAGGGAACACCTAAAATAAAGATTCGTTGCGAAAGTTGTGGTATTGATTATGGAATGGGGGAAATATCTTTGGCAGCACGGACACTTCGCAACTTCAAAAACAATCACATGAAAACAGGGGCCCATCAATGTAACATTTCAAGGGTGGAAACCAGTGAAACTCATTCATGTAACATAGAAAGGAAAACATCAGTGGTTGGAGATCAATTTGAGATTGATCAAGCCATAAAACTACTAGATGATTTCAATAAGACACAAGACCCAAATTTGTTCAATGTTGTGGAAGCAACACTTGCAGGATACGAGGACAAGAGAAAAGTAAAAGTGGAATGTACACGGTGCAATAAATGGTTTTATTTAGTACCAACAAGTGGTAATATTGTTAGTTCTCTAAATGAACACATGAAATCAAAGAATCACATCTGTACTACAGATGAGGCTTCACATAATCCAATTGGGTTGAGGATTGGAACAGTTGGGAGACCCAAGAAGCCTACCAATGATAAGTCCCAACAGAGTTTGACTAGGTTCTTGGTCCCATCATCAACATCACTATCACATAGGGGTTATACAAGTGCAAATCCTTCTACTTCGGGTATGTTAATTTCAAAAGACTAAATTTAATTTGAATATGACATCAAAAATAATTTTATTTGTTATCTTCAAATTTGTTTGTTTTTATTGTCTTGTTGTAGATCATTTATCTCCCTTGATACTACAATGTTGGGGGTATTGGTATCCATATATTGATAGAAATGGGGAGAGATTAAACACAAAGATCCTAATGGATGATCAAAGGGGTGGGGAATTATGGGCCATAGAGAAGCATACTAAGAGGATGCTATGTTATCATGGTATTGAATATCGGATTGATGGTACATATAGGCATATTCATTGCCAGAGGGCTTCTGAAACAGGGACTCCTTTTGAATCATTGACATGCAAGTTTTGTAAGTTGATTCCAGACTGTGATGACTTTAGGATGCGTTTATATCATGAATCAAGAAGGCCCGTTAAAAGACATGGACGAGATACAGGGAAAGGGAGAATATTAGAATTTTTGACTCAAAATGAGCTTAGAAATGTTGCAAGGGTTACAAATACTAGCTATAGATTAACAATGCGAGCTCTTTGGTGGGAGAGGACAAATGTTGCTATACTCTCTATTAGAATAAGGTCCCTAAAGGACAAGTTGTTCGAATCTACAGAAAGGAAAGATGTATTTAGGTTTTGCAAGGATGTGTATGAGGCACACAAACAAGGAAAATTACAAGGTAAAGATGCAGTTTGGGAATTTGTCCAAGATATCTTTCACAACCTGACACATCCAAAATCAAGAAGAAGGTATGGTGCATCCACTAAATCCATTTATGAGATGATTAAGTTATGGGGTGGTCCTAGATTGCATAGCTTCATTAGCTTGAATTTAGATGGTCCTTCAAGATCTACAACTTTAAGACAAGTGAGCAAATCACTTTCATATATCCCAGGGGAGCATGAGTACATTTTTGAGGCAGTTGGAAAAGTCTATGTTTCTTATAAAGCTAAACATGGTATAGAGGGTCCAATTCCTATATGCATGGCTGAATATGAGACCGTTGTGAAAAAACATGTTAGGTGGGTAGCAAAAAGTGATACGTTGGTGGGTTTTTGTGGTAATAAATAAAATCATCAATGCCAATCACATTTCTTGGTGACTGTGGGTGAGGGAGCTGCAGGATATGACATTATTACAGACACTTTTAAGAACAGTGCAATTGGCCATTATGCATGTGTCATTATTGCAAACCCTTTACATGAAAATATTCCTCGTTTGGTTGTGGTTGTCCATCCAACATGCAACAAGTTTGATGCAAATTGTGTTTCCAAGCAATGGGAACAGATAGAAGTTATGTGGAGGAAACACGTGGAAAATTGTTTGGGACCTATTATTGGTCATTCATCTGATGGGGATAGTAGAAGAAGACGACCTATGTTGAAGGCTTATTCTTCAACAACAGGTATTCGATATCAAATCCCTTGGGAAGGGTGGAGGCTATCCGGGTTGTATGATCATGGAAACATAACAGGACTACATGACCAGGATTACATACACAACGGAAAAAAGCTAATCAATCCTTTGTTTAGTGGTCGACGAGATTTGCTTCTAGGAGAATAAATTATAAGTTTTAATCATGTTAGAGTGGTTTATAACACTTTTAAAGTGGATGATCACAAGCTTAAAATTGAAGATATAGAGAGGATGGATTGACAAAATTGGGGTTCGGCACAATGCATTACTTCAAGACATTTTCAAAGGTGTTTAAAAGAGATGAGAAGTACAACAAGTGTTAGGGTAGAGAGAACACTAGGTATAGAGATTTATCTAATGATTGTTGCTGATTACATTGACATTTTTATGTCTCATAATTTGACTCTTTGGGAAAGAGTGTGAAATGTTTCAAGAGTTCAACATTTTTTCATGTTATGGTTATGTTGGGCATGAAAAAAATCTCATATTAATGTCAACATAAATTTCATTAGTAGAGAGGCATACCAAGATGTCAAAATTTCGTGCCACTTTGCAGTTTTATTAATGAGATTGTTCCGAGATCATTACTCTAACTTGCCATGTGTATTGCACTTGACTGGGTCAGATGTGTGTGAGAGCTTCTTTAGCAAAGTTGATGGGATGGTTGGATCAGAGAGGGCTTATGATTTCACTGACTTGCTTCATGCTGTTGGAACTCTAAATAGAGTTTCCGAAGAAGAATCAAATCCCCAAGGGATTCGCTTTAATAAATCTCATAAGAAACAAGAAAGCATCTGGAATAAATTGCACCAACAAACGACATAGAATCATGATGTATTATCTCAATATGGTTCAATATCTATAGATGATAAAATTATAGAAGCTCTTAAAGTAGGATTGAATGATGCACAAAACATTTTATCAAGTCTTGGCATGCAACCAGAAGGACACACACAATCTTCTTGGTGGTTTAAACCATGGACAGAGGATCAAAACTATCCAACATTACAAGTAGTGGATGATGTAGTTGATGATTCTCCACCGAGTCACTCCAACTCAATATATTCCAATCTTCATATTCATTTATACTCAATGTTAGTGAATTTCAAACAATGGAAAGTGAGTGGAGGCATGAGTTGGACGAAATTTTAGATACCATTGATGAGAATGTGAACAAAACTACCAAACCAGTGGTAGAACTTGATGGTAAGGATATGTTTAAATCTTGTTTGGTTAGTCAGTTAAATGGAAATCCAACATTATCCAAAGATAGGTTGACTAGAGTGAGAAATGGGGTCTACTTCGAGCAAGATGAAAGGGCTTCAAAAAAGGGTGCTTCAATCGGCTTTGGAATTGGATCGGATTGTGGTGTGTTGTTTGAGAGCAACTCAATACCTGTAGTTGAATGTGCCACAAGAAAAGGTGTTTCTCAAAGTACCAAAGAAGGTGTTTCTTGTGGAACTTGGTACATTGGAAGGGTTCAAAGAATACAAAAGAAGGATGGCAATAGGGTGTTTGATTACCATAATGGCATTGATCTTTTGGATAGGCCAGACGGTGTTGAGCTTCAATTTTGTTGGTACAATAAAATAAAAGGGAAATGCTTGTACAAGTATGATTTGACAGATCATATTTTTGTACAACTTGAATCTGTTATAGCAACGGACGACTTATCATACAACAATAAGAACGACACATACAAATTAGAAGAAAGTGATCACAAAATATTTTTCGATTATGTTAGAAATCTCAACAAGGTGAATTTAAATAATATTGTAATCACAATTTTCTTATTCATTCACATCTAATAGATCATTTATAAATAATTATTGGTTGCATTTTTGTTGATTTCATGTAGCATTGTCATCTTGATTTTATACTTTTTGGCCTCAGGTGCAGTGAATGGTTCAAATGGTGAATTTTGGGATAAACCAACCTAATTTTTTCCACCTAGCTTTTCATGTAAGTTTCTTTGACCATTCAACTTTTGTAGTTGTATTTCAAATTTCAAGATAGATACTATGCTAGTGTAACCACCCATCTTATGATGTTAAATTGAATGTCAATACATATTTGGATTTCACATGATGATCTAATTGTTTCAGGTACATGGGTTGATGCAAATTCATGTGTCATTCATTATGTCAACCTCATGTCAAGAAGATTTAAAAATTAAGGCTAAAGGTGTTGAAAGGTTTTCAATCAAGCAAATTGACATCATGGAAGATGTAAAACTTGTTTTTCTTTATACTAGTGGTCATTTAGATCTGATGTCAATATCGCTTGATCAAATACTTTATCTTTTCATGTTTTCAAAATTCAGGGAAATGCCCCCTTTAAACTTTTAGTAGTGGAAGTGGATAAAGTAACTCTTTTGAGTACAATTTCTATAATATATAACATCATAGCTATAGGATAAACTAGTACTCTTGACTTAACAATGATTTTGGCTTATCATATCTTTAATTTTTATTTATAAAAATATATGTGAATTCATATAATTTGTTTAAACCTTATGGATTTATGTGCAAGTTAATTTTTTCATCCATTCTTCTTCCAACAAAGACTTGAATCTTTTTGTAAAGATCTCATAGCAACTTCTGCATTTGTATCTGAATTTTTGAAATTCTGATAATATCGCAACTAGTATTGTTAACTCTACAGTGTGTTTTTATTTTCGTGGGGTTACTCTTTTTGTTGCTCATCAAAGTTATTTAGATATGAGGTATGATTCTTGGAATAACAAGCACTGCAATATTAGAATTTTGTGGGATTGAGATAACCAGGGCAATAGTATTTTTATCTTTTATGCATAATGTTATTGACTTGATGTCAAAAAGGTTAGTGTTTCAAATTGGTATGAATATGTATGCAATATTTCACACTTTATCCGTAATTGAGGTTGATTTTGCTGATATTAAAATTGAGGCAGTCTTGTAATGTTATACCTTTTGTTGTTCTACATGAGGCCAATTTCTAAGTGTGTTTATATAGAAGTCACATTGCATCCCATGACACTGTTCAATATGCTTGAATACACATTTGGTTCCTTGTCAACTTCAACTTTAAGAGATGTAGCTAATTGGGATTTTTGGAGTTGAACAATTGTATTGTATCTTTTGTAGGCACTCTCGTAAAATATCTAACTCTTCATTTTTTTAGTTTGGGGTTAAGGTGGTTATTGAGATTGAATCAAAATATTCTCCACAATGACCAAGAAAAGTGATACCAATATTTCTTGGCTCACTGGAAACAACAAAAGTTAGGTCTATCTTTCTTCACTAATTATTTCTTTCAACTTTTTATATTCTTCTTTAACGTTTTCACATTGCGACTTAGGAATAGTTGTGATATTGAGTTATATTTGGCACATTCATAATTGTAATTTCAATTCTTATATGCAAGACATCCCTCTTAATATTGTATTGGAATTGACGTGAACATAGGTGAAAATCTAAATCCTTATTTACATACCCTATGTGTTATCATTACCATGGAATGGTATCATATAAGCTAATTGTCCGTGCATATTTATAATTATTGCATGCTTGAAACTTAGCAATGGATATTTTCTCCTCTCCTGTAAAGATAAAAAAAAATTAGATATAACCCAAGAAAAGGTAACTAAATGTTGTTATTTCCCTTGATTGCAAGAATAAATGTAGAGGAAGTGGAGACAATTCATTGCATCTTGTGAATGACCAAATCCAAGATATGCACATAATCATATGGTGTTATTGGAAAGTAAGAAGAGTTTTTCTATGTTCATTTGGGTTCAACCATCAATGATTTTTGTTTTGATAGGAAGGTAGCAAAGTCCATCCATCAAAGGGTTTTAATTTTTACTTTTATGGAGTTTAATATATTAAGCTTATAGAAAACATGAGCTCTCTATGGATATACTTGTATTTACATGATATAAAATTGGTAGTTTAGCAGGTTGTGGTGTGAAACATATGCAATTCTCATATTTTGTAAGCATTTTATTGACTATTGGACTAACAATATTTTACAACCTTTCTTACATTGATCTCTTGACCGAGTTTCCTTTTACGCATTTTTTCATCTCCATTACTATTTTGTTGGGTCTTCCACTATATAACACTACAAATTGATTAGTCACCCCTACAATCTCAATGGGATCATTATTGGCATTATACTATTATTTTATTTAGCATCATGTTTGCTTATACTAAGATGCATTAGGGATCATGTTTGTTACAACTTGATAATATGATATAAAGGGGGTATTAAAAATGAGTTGATAAAAATTGATACCTACAATATCTGGTGAAACTAGGGGTTTTCTTAATTAGAAAGGTATATTGGGTGGGGGGTTAAACAATAAAAAATTAGGAGTTTTTCAATATTTAGTGAACCCCCCATGCGCACAGATCAACGGTGCACAAATAAAGAAGAAGGGTGGGTACCAGAAAGCAGAAAGACAAAGTTTTGGTCTTGAAAGGCTGAAGTTACGATTTCTGATATCTGCCAGATCGACAACTCAGGAGCATCCTGCCCAAGATCGATAGTGCGGAATGAAAATGATGGAAGCAGAAAGGTGGAGGCAGAAACACATAAACATAAAGTTTATGTTATGAAAAGTTTGAATTCTGATTCCTGCCCTCCTCAGATTGATCTCATATCAATAGCTGACAATGAGTCCCATGAATATCAACGATGCAGAATGAATGAAAAAGGAGAAAGAGAGAAAAGGGCGGAAAGGGAAAGTTAGAACCCGTTTTCTATTTCCCACCAGCTGCAGATCGACGGTTCAAATGCATCTTGATGAAAGATCAACGGTCTAGAAACATTTTCACTGGTAAAGATGTGGGAATGGATGAATTCATTGCAGATTGCACGAAGGAGCTCCAAAGGTCATTATCAACAAGTGAGCATGAGCCCTTGATGTAAAAATCCTCCAACTAATCCATCATGCATGACCCCACGTGCTTGTTTGTTTTGGTTTATGATCATGGTGGATTTGCTAGGACATCATTTTGTTAATATTTTTGGTATCATGTTGTAACTTTTTTTTGCTCTGTTTCGAGGTTGGTCTCGGGAGACTAGGACACTATAAATATATCCTCAATAGAGTAAGACAAGGTTGGAACTTGTGGAAATTTTGTGTTATGCGTTTTGCGATCTATCAATAATAAAATTGCAAAGCCGAATGCTAGTTTGTTGTTGCAGAGATTCATGTGCAATTCATGATTACATTTTGTTATTTCCTTTCCTCTGTGTGTGTCTTCTTGTTTAACTTGCCATTATATCTTCCTTCATATCTAGAATGGGTGTATAATAGTTCAAAATTCATATTGTTATGCTTTGGCTATTGTTCTAGGTTTTCACCGAAGTTGACGCAGAATTCATCTTTTTGATGCTTTGCGTTGATGGACTATCATCCTCCTTCTTTTCTCACCAGACCAACAACATTTTGACTATAACCGAGTGCTATCTTGTCTTTGTAGCTCTTTTCGTGCAAAATTTTCTATAATTCATTTATATTTGTGACTCCATAGCCCAATTTATGCTTACCATGTTTCAACCACAAACTCAATCTGAATTTCATTTCATGACTATATCTGGCCTTGTTATATATCTGTGAGAGATCCCTCTCTAGAAAGGAAGAGCCAACTCCCTTTCTTAAAGTGGTTCTGTTGTTACCTCGGGGTTCACCTTCCACAACCTTGGGTGCGATTCTGAGTGCTAACAGGGTGTATGATGAGCTCCATAATCAAACGCTTTTTCTCATATTTTCCATGTCTTCTCATCCATTGAAAGCCTTTACCACACCACCTTTGAACTAAATATTTTCCAAACTATAAATTTTGTTGCCATTCCATTTTATCTAATAAATTACTTGTAATTGATACACATTTCTAGTGTTTATGAGAATCTGTGATTAATTTCCTAAGTTGAATGTATGCTTGATGAATATGTGTTAGTAGTTGAGCTTGATGCCAAGTTAGGTCATTATTGTCTTTTATTTATTTATGGAACTCTATAACTATTGTATAATGATTCTTTCATTCACTTCATGTGTGCCAATTTAAGTTGATTTTATATTCATTATAAAAGAGAAAGTGAAAAATATAAAGATAGAGATACATAGTCTATTTTCTTTATCGATAATCCATTATTGGGAAGTCGAAACAGTAAGGATAAAGAGGAATCACTTCATTACTAAAAAGCATGTGTTGTACTAATTCCCCATCTAATACATTGAAGTCAATTTGATACCCACATACCACCCTACAAGTAGATTTGATAGTCTATCTACTTAAAGACATAGCAATGGTATTCTAACCATAACTTATGAAACCAATAGATAAATAGGCCATGTAGTATTTTTAATATTGCAACCATTGCAATTAACCCCATGAAACTTGTTAAATATCATCATCCAAGCCTTGGTCATCTAGAAATTGATGAAGCAAACCCAATATTCCAGTTCAATTGATTAAGAAGGTTAATGGACCCACGAAATTTCTTCTATATCAATTCACTCATTTAATTGATCAAGAAGGATAATGGACCCAAGAAATTTCTTCTCTATCAATCCACTCATTTAATTGATCAACAAGGATGACATACCCAATAAATCACTTCTCCACCAACCCACCAACCTGTCAGTTAACTACTATGAGGTAACTAGAGATTCTTGTGGGGGAACCACTTGGGATAATCTTTGAATTCCATTGTACCTATTTTGATTAATCTAAGAACTCCCAAGTATATATTTTTTCATCCACAATTCGGTTTTAGTTAGATTCTCCTCATCTAGATTAGAGTTTGTGAAGATCATTATTATAATTTCAAATCATTTTTGTTAATGAGAACACTTTTAATATAGAGTTGAATTAAGAGTTACTACATGGTTTCATTAACGCTCTTTGAGAAACGATCCACTTGAAGACTTCACTAGTGAATGCACCTAGTGTGTGTGTTCATGTTGTATTTGCAGTACTTAGTTGTATACATATTGCAATTCCTCTTCCATTATCCTATGATAATGGGGGTAGTTGAGGAATGGTTACTTGTTTGATTTCAATTTTTTTTATGTAGTTGCATTTTTTGTTGGTTTCTTCCACCATCATACCATGATCGTGTGGTTGGTAGAATACTTATTCTCTTGTTAATGTGATTTAGATATAGTTCTTGTTTTAAGTAGCACTCATTTCCTACTTTAAATGGTAAGATTTACTTTTAGTGTTATGGTTTAATTTTTGCAACTATGAAGTTCTTTTGACGAATCGGGCTTGGACAACCATGGGTCACTCTATTATAGAATTCCTAAACTCTTGATCATAATATAGAAGAAAGTAGTTGAACTAGTTAGTCGCGTCAATAACTCCATAGTAATTAAGACTAGGACAACTATTATTTCAACAATGCTTGAGGCCTTTGCATATACAATGCACAACAACTTGAAAGCTCACACACCATGGTTGATGATTTAATTAATTTAGCTTATAGGATCTGATATCTTTAATATTGCTACAATCCTTTGACTCAATAACTTGAACACATTACTTACAAAGAGGGATTGTTGTTGGATTTGCAAAGATGGTTGTTGTCATTGAATTGTGCTCCCAAAGAAAATCCAGATGATGTGTTCTACACGTGGACATATTAGCTATCACCTATGGTTCATCAAGAATTATGTTGATTTAATTCCATTGATGGAGGATTTGTTTTGGTGGGGAGAAACTCTTCCATGTACATGTGGACATGTTTAAGCATAGATCTAGTGAGTATTATGGTTGATCCAGATGATGGTGTGATGGGTTTTCTTGTATTTGCCAATAGAACGTTGTGTCATGTAGATCATAACTACACCACTACATAGTTAGAGGGATCCACAACGGTGCATGGATTGCATACATTTCAAATTATTTATTGATCAGTATGCATTGAATTACTTAGTGAAGAAGTCGATTCTAAAGTGGAGGATTTGCGTATGGTTTTTGTTGTTCCATGTGTTTGATTTTGAAGTGTTGATCAAGTTGATGAAAAAAATGTTAGACTGGATCATCTTTCATGGACACAATCTAGTGAAGAGCCAACGATGCTTGATGAATTGATTGATGCATACTTCTTCTACGTAGAGGTCATTCTTGATTATCTCACTGATATCGCAAGGATTCTGGACAACAGTTCTGCATAAGAAGGGGTTGTTATGGAACAATGATGGAAGTTGGTAGTTTGTGCAACCGATAATTAGTTCATTGTAAGATAGTTGAATATGTTAGGCACTAATAGTATCCCACATAGATGCATGTTAGATCATGAATATGATGTAGTTCTTTAAGATTCACATGATGGTTTAGGTAAAGGTCATTGTAATGGAAAGAAGGCTATGGCATGGGAGGTGCTACATGTGAGACTTTGGTGGCCTATGTTATTCATCGATGTTGTAGACCATGTTAAGAAATGTGATGTTTGTTAATGGGTGGGATAAGCCTTTGTAAGAATTAAGATAATGTTGCAACCCATTGTGGTTGGTGAACACTTCCAATATTGGGCAGTTAATCTTAGTGGATTCATCAACCCACCCCACATGATGCTTAGAAGCATGATACATCATCAACGCAAAGTATATGATGCAGTGGGTGGAGGCCTCTAACCAAACTGCTGCTAGGTTCCTCTTTGAAAACATTATGACACAATTTACATTTACACAAAGCACTACCAATAACACAGGGAAGCATTTTGACAATGAGATGGTTGTTACATTGGTTAAGGAATTTATGATTTAACATCACAAGACTACCCTGTATAGTGCTCAAATCAATGATATTGTTGAAACTTCTTAGCATTTCGAAAAAAAAAATGCATTGTGAAAATGATTTCTAAAGCTTTGGACATACCACACTACATGAAAATTATTGACAAGGCACACTATGGAAGCGATAATGCCACTCATGTTGTTAGTCCGTGGAGATCATTGGAGATGCTACACTTAAGAAAGGCTACGCACTTCGATTCAGATTAAAGAATCTCGAATCCTTGTAGAAAAAGTAGCATGGCATGATTGTAGCAACGAGTCTAAGATTTTGATCCAGTGAGTTCTAAAGAGCCGAGGGAAGCTATGAATGCATTGGTGAGAACCCACCAGACCAATGACGAAGGCACAAATGATTAGGATAAACTCGATGGAAAACCTACGAAGAGAATTTCCAAATTCTGTAGATTTAGGGCTGAACCATTCCGTCGGCTGTTGTAGCGCCGGGATTGAGACAATACTAGACAGTAAGAAGAATGGCGCCGAGAGGACATCCACGAGACGAGGAGGTGCAACTTTTGAAGAATCTTCACATTAGTTAAACATTCGTAAGTTAAAGCCTGGAACCATGTCTACACGTCTCTGCTACTGGGGACAAAAAGAACAAAGCAATAGGATTTATCCAAGTTTGGTAGAGAGATTTGCTAACAATGTTCCACCCTTAAGGTGTCTGCAGGACAGTACTGGGAACCAGGTTTTCACATAGCAAACACTTTCGATTCGAACAACGGAAGTCAATATCCCAAGTATTGATATAGAGAGAATCAATTTCATAAATGAATATGCCACAAACCAAAAACGACAGCAATGGCAATAGCAATGAAGAAGAAGGGGAGGGTATTGTTTTCTGGGCTAATGCTAGGGTTTCATGGCACAATCAAATCCTTTTCTAGCAGAAGCTTCCAAGCAGAAGCCAGTGTCAGGACTATTTTTTCTTCTGTAAAGGGGCACTGTGAGCAGGGCCAATTGAATGATGCGCTGCGTGTTTTGGAGGATACGGAGCAGCCTGTTGAATCCTCGGCTTTATATCAATCTCTTCTGGAGAGTTGCATTGAGAAGAAAGCTTTGGCAGAGGGTAAATTAGTGCATGCCCACATCACCCAACGGGGATTCATGGCGAACATATTTTTGGCGAGTACCCTTATCAACATGTATGCCAAAGGCGAAGGCACTTTAGCAGAAGCCCGAAGAGTTTTTGACCAAATACCAGAACGAGATGCTGTCTCGTGGACTGTCATGATCGCAGCTTATTCTAAGCAGGGAGGCCGCGAAGACGCCATGGAACTGTTTTACCAAATGAAACGATCGGGTTTTCAGCTCAACGAGTTCACCTTTGTGAGCATTCTACCAGCGTGCTCCGACTGGGAAACTGTGGAGGAGATCCATGGGGGAATAGTTACTTGAGGGTTTGAGCAAAACATTATCCTGCGGAATACCCTTGTGGATATGTATGCAAAATGTGGGAGTATAGAGAATGCCCGCACTGTGTTTGACAAAATGTCTCAACCAAACGTGGTCTCCTGGACGACGTTGATTGCTGGATATTTACGAAATGGGTATGTTGGTGAAGCCCTGGAGCTTTTTCAGACAATTCCCCATGGTACGGTGTTCTCATGGACAGCCATGATTTCAGGATATGTGCAAAATGGCCATGGTGTAGAGGCACTGGAGCTTTTTCGGCAAATGCAACTCACAGGTGTGAAACCGAACTCTAATACCTTCACCAGTGTTTTGCCTGCGTGTGCCAACTTAGCAGCTCTGAAACAGGGCATGGAGATCCATGCACAGGCCACTAAGAGTGGGCTTCTTCAGTCCGATGTCTTTGTGGAAAATGCCCTTGTAGACATGTATGGAAAATGTGGCAGCATAGAGAATGCATGCAATGTGTTTGGCAAAATGTGCCAGCGAAATGTTATTTCCTGGACAGTAATGATGGCTGGATTTGCACGAAATGGATATTTGGATGAGGCTTTTGAGCTGTTTAGGGACATGCCTGTGAAAAATGTGATTTCTTGGACAGTGTTAATAGCTGAATGTGCTCAGAATGGGTATTTGGAGGAGGCCGTCACTCTGTTTCAAGAAATGCAAGAAGCAGGTTTGAAACCAAACTCAAATACCTTCGCTAGTGTTTTACCGGCTTGTGCCAACTTGACAGCTTTAGACCAAGGCACTATGATTCATGCAAAGGTAATTAAGAATGGATTACTGTCTGATGTCGTTGTTGGTAGTGCCCTTGTTGACATGTATGCAAAATGTGGAAGCATAGAGAAAGCGCAAAGTTGTTTTGATCGGATGCCTGAACAAAATACTGTATCGTGGACAACAATGATCAGAGCGTATGCACAGAATGGGCACAGTGATGTGGCCTTGAAGCTTTTTCGACAAATGCAAGTGGTGGGTTTGAAGCCAGATCCAAATACCTTTGCGAGCATCCTCCCAGCATGTGCCAACTTGGCAGCTTTAGAAGAGGGCAAGGAAATCCATGTGGAAATTATAAAATGCAAATTTCAGTCTGATATATTCGTTGCAAATGCCCTTATAGACATGTATGCAAAATGCGGTAACATAAAGAAGGCACAAGCTGTGTTTGACAATATACGTCAACGAAATGTGGTGTCATGGAATGCAATGATTTCAGGGTATGCAATGCATGGCTGTGCCAAGGAATCCCTTTCTCTCTTTGAACAAATGCAGCAGTCCGGTATAATCCCCGATCATTTGACCTTAATCTCTGTTTTATCTGCATGCTGCCATGCAGGCCTAGTGGAGAAAGGTAGGCAGTACTTTGATAACATGAGTCAATGTTATCACATTACACCCACAATAGAGCACTATGGCTGCATGGTTGATATTCTTGGTCGTGCTGGGCACCTGGATGAGGCACATGACTTTATCAACAGAATGCCATTAAAGCCCAATGTTACTGTATGGGGGTGTCTTCTCAGCGCTTGTAGACTCTATAACAACATAGAATTAGGAGAGTATGCAGCAAAACGCATTATTGAGTTGGACCCCAATGATGCCGCACCTTACATTGTGCTGCCAAATATGTATGCAAAAGCAGGCATGTGGGATGACATTGACAAGGTGCAGAAGAAGATGAAAGGAAATAAGGTGGAAAAGAGCCCTGGATGTAGTTGGATTGAGGTGAATAAAGAGGTTTATGCATTCCTTTCTGAGACAAGTCATGCGAAGAAACCCAAAACATTAATGCAAAGTTGGTTAAACTGTGTTGACAAATCAAGGCTGCAAAGTTTTTACCAGACAGAAGGCTTGTGCTGAATGATGCTGAATGGCAGGAACAAACCTTTTGCGACTACAGCGAAGTGGATCCTTCAATTATTCTAGCAAAATGTCTGCTGCATATGAGAGTAAGCGGCAGAATGCCTTATTAAGTTGGACCACAATGATGCCACACCTTACACTGTGCTATCAAACATGTATTCAAAAGCTGGCAGATGGCATGACATTGGAAAGATGCAGAAGAAGACGATAGACAATGAGGTAGAAAAGAACCCTGTATGTAGTTGGATTGAGCTCAATAATGAGGTTTATGCATTGCTTTTTGAGACAGGTCATACCAAGAAACCCAAAACATTTATTTAAATTTGGTTAAAATTGCGTTTGTCAACGCAAGGCTGCAAGGTTTTTGCCAGACAGAGGCTTGTGCTGAATGATGTTGAATGGCAGGGAAACTTCTGCCACTAGTGACCACAGTGAAAAGTGGATCCTTGCATTTATTCCACCAAAATATCTCCCATAATTTTTCAAGTCACCAAGAAGCTTTGTTTGTGTCATGATTTTCCAGTTTACTAGCAACTTCATCTACCTAAATTGTCGGGGAAAGCTTTATTGTGACAGAGGCCGATCATTTTTATTACTTCAAAGAAATTGTAATGTTCAGAGATCTAGTTTATGTTTCTGTTCTAGGTTGAGAACTATTAATTAAAAAGATAATGAAACTGTATACGGGGGAACAGGCTACGAGAAGAAACTACATTTATATACACAATTAAGTTAGTCTTTATTTAATTAAGTTAGTCTTTATGCAAATATTTGATTGGGTTTTCAAACGTTCACACAATAGGCTTTAACTTGAATGGTTTGTATTCAGTCCAGGGCCAAGAGCAGTATCTTGGCAGAGCAAGAAACAACCTACAGTTGTGTTGTCGTCAACAAATGAAGAGTGCGAATTATTGTAACCCAAAAATGTTCACTAGATTTAGAACAAGATCATTGGAGGTTGTGCAAGACCTCTATGCTCTTCGTCAAGGAGGAAGAGTCTCGTGGCCTGTTCCCCATATCATGTAGCGGTGGCTTGATCATTATTTCCTATGTGATTTTCCATCACATACAATAGTTCTACATATGATATATGGGTTTCCCATGGACACTTGATAGACAATAGTTCCACATATGATATATGGGTTTCCCATGGACACTTGATAGAGACACTCTTAACTCGCTCACTCTACCATGAAATGTGCCAAAGACAGATGGGGACATTCAATTGAGACCAATGTTATGGCATATCCTCTCTACTTACCTATGGTAAATGATTTTTTATGTGTGGACATGACCATAGGAGGTTTATGGTGTTCTATAATGGCCCATGTATCCTACATTGTTGTTTAATTAGTTTAGGGAGTATCATGGTGTGGTTATAAGTCTTCATTAGATTGTGTATGACCTTGTGGGTTAGGTGTGTCTATGGATTTAAGTAAGCGTGACTCTCATTTCATGCCATTTCTAACATTTTATCTAGCCATTTTTTAATATCATGTCATTTCACTAGCCATTTCATCCATTTCCATCATGTCCCCCTTTTGTAATTAACTTATTATATGTCATTTCTAAGGTCTCTACATACTATTCCTGTGTATGGTGTGAAAGTTAAGAGTCAAAGTACTCTTAAGGGAGATAAAGCTAAATGATAAATGTGAGTGATGCCCCCTTGCAAAAGCTATGATCCTTATGTCATAACTTATCAAAGCCAAATCCAAAGGAAGAGACTTACACTAAAAAAACAAAAAAAATGATCTTAAAAAAGGGCACAAGTAAAGGGCAAGTCTAGAAGAAAATTATTTCCTTCCAATGCATACAAGCAGGAAAAATCATTAACCCCTAGCTCTTGAAAGCTAAGGGGTAGACCTAGAGCTCAAACACCTTACTGTGATAGTTAATTCGCAAATGTCTTTCATTAATATTACATTCATTTCAACCCGCACCTTGTTTAGAGACATGAAATTTAGTTAGTTTTACGGGTGTTACATGAAAATTTGGATCAATTATAGTTGCACCATGTTAATTTTAAGGTTATTGGGATGATTAATTAGCGACTAATTAGAAAAATGCACTTAATAGTTTTTTATATTAATGTTTATATATATTAAGATATTTTTCTAACTCACACTTTATATTGTTTAACACTAGGTGATGTTCTATAGTTGCTTCATGTTCCCCTTCTAGATGGTGCACCCCCTTCTTCATCATGCACACATGTGGGAGGCAATATTCTTCATTTCCTTAGCACGTGTGAGAGGGACAACCCTCTTTGATCACCTTGGACGGGTTGGCATGAGCTTTGAACAACTTTTGAGGAGTTTGTTGGACATTTGGGCCATTATTCTCTATTGTTGGACTTGACACACGTTCCGAGGAGTTGGTTAGAGGAGTGTTTTAGGGGTTTTGACTTGTCTTGGACACTTGAGAAACTTAACACCTTCATTTATTGGAGCACTCCATCAACAGAGACATTTTCATCATGGTTTGATTTGGTTGGTTAGGTGGTATGTTGCACCTTGGAGACTTAGTCTTGCCACACGTGCCACCTCATCATGAGAATTCATCATCTTTGACTTGGTTCGTTTGGTGTGCCCCCTCTTTTGAGGAGTTTTGTACATCATTTTATGTATCTTGATGAGGGTGCACCTACTTTTGTGGAGGATTAACTCATTTGACTAGAGTTTGTTAGAGGGCGCTTTTTTTCTTCTTTTGTATTGAAAAGTGAGTTGTTAGTTTTGACTTGTCACTTAGGTTGTTACATCATTGAGTGGTCAAGCTCTAGGGCTGCTAGTTTTGACCATGTCATTGGAGGATTTAACAACTCCCTTATTTGTTTAAGAGAGACTCCTCTCATTGTTTTATTTTGTTAGAACTTGGAGAAATAAAGTCATGTTGTTACTCTTGTGTTTATTTGTCTTAGTGTTGGGATATGTGATGAATTTTGTAGAACTAAGTTTAGGATCCAAGTGCTAGATGCTCAAATGCTGATTTCTTCTTCAAGTAATGACTTATACATAGTAAGGTTGAGTTATTTCAAGTTTAGTGCTATTTTCTTATTAAGTTGTTTTGATCTCAACAATAGAATTATTGTTTTGGTAGTAAATTCCTAGACATTACTAGTAGGATTATTAGGTATCGCATGCAGTTTTTTATGTGGATATTTTCGGCTCTTGAGATTGCCATATATTCGAAGATAAACAAAACATTTGGCTATCAAAAACTAGGACAAGGGTATGGACACTTCTACCCCTCATACTATTTGGTACCCAAAATCTTTCTATTTTCCTTTATGACCTCATGCCCTTTCCTTGGGGTATTAGGCACGGGTCAAAGAACCACATTCTCTATTTTAGCCAACTTAAACAATCATAGTCATTTTTCCTTTTTTTTGTTTTAAATATAGAAATTAACATTTATTCTCATACATCAAACCAAGTAAAATATATCTAAATAAATCCTCTTTGAGTTGCACATTAATTCAATAAATTATGCTATGCTCATAGTTAACTAGTTATTCTTTATTTGCTGATTATAAATTGAAACGAAGCAAAGATTAAATGTTACTTTCAGATTTGTGTAGCTCCATATGGTATAATTTACTCATGTTCTTTATGTGCTAAACTTTTTGTTGTTGGAATAATTTTTATGGTATTATCTTATGCGCTTTTCAACAGTTTTCCACAAGTAATATTTAGATCTTTATTGTTCTACATGGTTTATTTACTTACTATGCCATTTCTGAAGTGTAATGTCTCATAGCATATATTGATTTGCCGTCTATATTAATAGCACTTGCAAATTACTAAGCACCTCTAATGTCTTTCATTTTTCAACATCTAGTTACTTCGCTATTTTCAACACTTTGTTTGCAATTTTACTTTTGTAAATTGTTGGAATTTTTATATTCTTTCAACCACTAATTTTCTAGAAAATACTTATTTCAAGTTGCTGATTTATCTTTTAAATTAAGGATCAGTTTTTTGTTGGAAAAACCAACAATATAAAACCATCTAATGTCATCTAAATTGTACTTTATTCAGCATCATAAAAACACCATTTTTTTCTTTTATTGATTAATATATTTATGGGATATACTTGTCATGTTTTATTTTTCTTCTCATGGTTATTGATCATTTCTTATTGCAACAAGTTATTTGTTGTCTTGACAAATTTACTAGAAGATTTGGGGTTGTTCATTTGTCACCATTTCTTTAATTATGTTCAATGATTTATGATTTTAATTTTGAGATTTCTTAATTTCCATTTAATAAACTTTGATCCATCAAACTATTTATATTCTATGTTATTTGCCTTATTTGGTGAATTTAGTTGCATTTAGGGAACCCCCTTAGTGGTTTGTATAAGCCACTGGAAGTGAAGGGAAATGGATGTAGGTGATAGATGTGCTATTTCCATAGTTGCACTTGGCTAAAACCCATTTGAGCCCTTGCGTTTAGGGTGCTAGTTTTTGTGGCAACATGGCTAAAGTGGGTACCCCTTATTTCTTGCAGAGCTTCTTGTCCACTGTCACCAACAACTTTGTGGTTTTTAGAGTTGGTTCTTTCCTAGCCCAAGAGGATTTTCTAGCTATTCATAAAATAATTCTTTAAGCAAAGTGTTATGGCAACCTTGAATAAAATGTTTGAAAGAAAGATATGAATAATAGAGAATTGAGTTAACCTACACAAGGTCTTTCCATTAGGTACCTTTATCCCTCACCATATGATACATGTTTAAAGATGGATGTGTAGAAGATGATAAGAACACATAGAAACCCATATAATCATGAGAGAGCTAACATTGAGTTCACATCAATACATAGATTTAGAATTAAAAACTTATTGGGGATCTATTACCAATAAATCCAGTAGTTTAACTACATGAAACACCATAACAATCACTAATGAACAAAAAATGGTAGAACAATATCTATAATGTTAATAATATAACTTCAATATCCAACCAAAATTGATGAACATAATATAGATGAATAACATTAATCTCATTAATAATAAATTTGAGTGACTTCCATTCAATACAAGACCACAAAGAACAACATAAAACTCCATTAGTGTTGTAAGTTATCCCTGGTCATTAGAATGATTATTACAACTCAAAAATATGGGGAAGGAGAAGAAGATGAATCATCATTTCAATGCAAATCCATAGAAATCCATAGAACATAGACACATAACAAGAGTAGTAGTTTGTTCAACACCTTAGTAATGAATCTCTAAATGTTCTTTATGGGACTCTCTCTCTCTCTATCTGTCTCTCTCTCTCCAACATGATAATTTCTTTGAACAGATGTCAATGGTTTTTTCTACTCTTCTATGTGTTATTATGGGAGATCAATCACACATGTGTGGGTTGGCCATTTCTCTAATCATGTGAGCTCTAAATCCTTAATTCTTTCTTGATTCATCCCGTGTGTCCTCTCCCTTCATGATGGTCTACTTGGAGGACCTATAAGGTACTAGTTGTAGTTGCTTGGCACATAAGTCATTAGAGGGCATGCTATGCACTATCACCTTACGCTGCAATATCTCTAGTTCCATAAATGATCTATAAGTCATAGGAGGCCCAAATTCAATCAAATCATGTCATGTCCCCAATTAAATAATTTCCAAATAAGACTATTTGCAAATAATGTTTCACCAACCTACTAGTTCCCTAGGTTGAGATGGAGACCATTAGAGGAAATTTGGGGTCTAAAATGGGCCTTATAAGAAAACGCGCCAACAATAAATTTTGTGAGTTGGAATTCAAGAACCAATAGAATTTCAATAAAATGAGCCAACCATAATGGTTGAATTGACATATTTGTCATAAAAGAAAACTATTTTTTTGTTCGTATTTTCGACATATCTCCCTGTGTTTTTACTCAAATTTCAAGAGGGAGAACTCGTTGGATGCGGAATTTTGAGCAGAAGAGCTCGTTGTATGCGGAATTTAATTCCGCATCCAACGAGTACCCACACTGCATACTTTTGACGGACCCCACTACCCCAAAAACAAAAAATACCTGAAAAAACGTGAGGGTATTTGAAAATACCTCAAAAATATGCAGTGTGGGTACTCGTTGGATGCAGAATTAAATTCCGCATACAACGAGCTCTTCTGCTTAGAATTTGAGTAAAAACACAGAGAGATACGTCGAAAATACGAACAAAAAAAATAGTTTTTCATTCTTCCTCAAAAATTAATAACTATTATTTTATTATTTTCCTTAGGAGACCCATTTTAGACCTCAAATTTCCTCTAATGCATCAATTTTTTGATAAGGGGCCATGGGACCCAAAAGCAATTTAGTTTACCATATTCACATTTAAATGGGTCACATAAATGATAAATGATAAGAAAATAAGGTGGCATGGATTCATGAAGACACTTGGAAGCTTGTGGAGCCTTTAGGTGACTAGATTCCCTGCACACTTGGCATGATATTCATCAAAATTAGAACACATGGGTAATGTAAGATTATTGGATGGTGATGTGGTGTCAAATAATGAGCCAAGGAATTCGAATTGGTAAAGGAGGGTAACTCCCATGGAAGAGGAAGAGACTAGAAGACAAGGTGTGCCACTTGGAAGGAGATTCTATGCAGTCTATGACAACAAATGATGGAAGATTCTATGAAAAGTATGACAAATTCATACATGATTGCTGAAATATCACAAATCTAACTTGACATGCCTAAAAGTAGCCACCAAGAGGTCGAATTTGAGAGTTAGAGGAAACCATTCGAATTGGGGAAAGAATTGGAGCATGAAGAGGAAGACAAGTGTCATGAGAGTTATTAAACCACTAAGATGAGTTGGAGGAATATCATGGAATGGATGTTCATACATGATTTGGGAAGCCTAGTTGGCCTACACCCTAGGGGGAATTTCATCACAATTTCCTAGTAATTTTTTAGCCTTTTTGTCATCATCCCCAAACAAGGTTGCAGAGGTCTAAAGTATGATACAAAGTATCCATAAACCACCCTTTTGTGTTTTAAGACTCACCATACCATTTCCTTTTAAATTTGGGACTATTTGGTGAAAGCTGGAAGCCTCTAGATTCATGATTAGTTAAGCTTGAATTTTGCTTGAATTGCACTTTTCTCCAAAAGTCAAAAAAAGAGACATTACAGTGGTATCAGAGCATGTTATTGGAACCTATTGAAGTTATGGATTATAAATATGAATTTAATAAACTCATTATGTCACGTTTGGATGATACGACCAAGTAGCTTATGCAAGGGTTCAAATTGATGGCTAGCCAACTTAGGGGTAAGCTGGAAGCAGTGGGTAGTAGTAGTTTCCATAATGGAGAGACACATAAGACAATAATTTTTGAAGAATTTTATGATTGGCTAGATGGATTTAGACACAATAAGGAAGATTTGAATTCATTAAAGAACAATCAACAATCCACAAGTATGGAGGAGACCAAGGAGCCACCATGTTTTGTGGGTGGTGAAACAAAACAAACATTACATTATGAGAATCGAAAGTCACTCCCAAGTGACTTTGAAAAAGATGAGGAAACATCACATGAAAATGAATAAGAGTCCCTTGAAACTATAAAATATCATTTCGAGACACATTCTACTATGGACATGGACCAAAGGGCATCTACTAATGGATGCTTGAACTATGAAGGAGTACCTACTGATGGGTGCTCACAACTCTATGTTGGTGACATAGAGATCAGAATTGAAAATGTTGCTGCAACCCAAATTTATTATGAGCATATAAAAAAGTGCATTGTAGCAGCGAATGAAGAACCAAGTTCAACTTCCTCATCACCACTTGAGCTTCAAGAACTTGATCAAATCAAGAAGAAAGAAGAAGAGGAGGTTCACTCTCATGAACCATCCTTCATTGGAGGGTATTTGAAGATGAGTGAAAAGGATATCCATGAGGCCCTTAGCATACTCCATGACACTAAATAATTGGTGTCAAATTCTTGTTGGAAAATTTATTTATTGGAGGAGCCATGCTTCCTTGAAGACATGGAGAAGATTCAAAGAGAAATGTGCAACATAAAAGGTAATTTCATGTATTTTCCTTTTGATAAAAAAATTTGGTTGAGCTTAATGAATGGTTACATGAATCATACTTGAATAATAATGAGGATATTCACAAGCTCAAAAATCAAAATGAAGAACTTCTTAAGAGGTTGAAAGATACTTGTTCTTCCTCCTATGTTTCAGATTGTCATATGGTAGATTGCTTGGAGGATTCTCATGACATGAGGGATCATGAGAGACATGGAAAATTGTAGGTTCTTAATGTGTTTGAATATTATTTTGACGAGAGCCAATCACTAGTTGTGGTGGAAGAGGAACTTGAGTTTCCTCTTGAAGATGGGTGCACACTTTTTGAAGAAGTGCATGATTCCACTACCTTGGAACCAACCTATGGGGAAAGTTTTGCATTTTTTAGGGAGGTGCATGTTCCTACCCATATGGAGCCTTAACATGATGAAATTTTTTCACTTTCTAATCCTTTGGGTGAGTTTGTTCTTTCTCCTACATCCTACGCATCCATATTTTGCAGCATTCATCCTAATGAAGTATGGGTGAAAGATTTATTTTTAATGGTGCCACATGAGGAGTATGAAACTTCTATCTCTCCTTTTGATGATGACATTATTAGAGCACCATGTTATTTACATTTGCAGCAGGATCCTTTGTTACATTATTATGATACACATCTACATGGGTGCACCTATGATGTTCACTTAAGTCACTTGGAGACTCATGATTTTCCTTTCTCCTTGCCTAGTCCATTTGATGTTGGAGGAACTTCATCCCACACTTGGGTGAAGAGATATATGATTGAAGAACATTATTATTGGCAGAAACATCCTATGTTATTTCATGATGATATACATATTCATGGGTGTATTGATAAGACTTCTTTGAGCCACTTGATGTCTTCATGTTTTCTTTGCTCCTTATTGGGTTCATATTTTGGTGGAGGTTCTTATTCACTTATTGGATGAAAGAACAAATGGATGATTATTATTTTGATGCATATTACATTATTTTGGAGCAACATTATAGGACATGGGATCCTCACCTATGTCATTGGGGCAGATATGATATAATACTTCATGCTTGTGTATATGAGCCACATGATGATCTACTTACTTGGATGTACAAGAACTTTCATAATCCTACGATGAGGTACCTTCTTGATGTACATTTGTATGATGTTGTTATGTACTTTCGTGATTTATATTTTGTACTCATTATGTTTGGAAGAGTGCAATACAAGCAATGGGATCTTGGCATTGCTTGGTTTCATCTCACTTCGAGTAGCAATTCGATTGTTGGTTTGAGAAAGCAAACCAACCTTCAGTCGTTTGAGTTCATCTTTGCAGAGAAGTGTTCCAATTTCCTATGTGGGATACCTTTTGAGAGATGTATTCATTTTTCACATGCTTGGTTTTCATGGCATTTCATCATAGAAATTTCACACCATGCATGTATCATGATCATATGGGACCCTGGGATCATTTTTGGTCTCATTGGTTTCAATTTTTGGGGCAACAAGCAGCATTGGAGATTTAGTCACCACTTAAGAAGATGATTGTAATCAGAGTAGTGCAACAACAATCATGGTGGTTCCTCTATCAAATTTTCTTGGAATCTTAATAAATTCAAAGTTTGGTAACTTAGCACCAACTTCAAAGAATTATACAAAAGCAAAAAGGGGTGAAAGTTCAAAAAAGGTTTCCAAAATATGGACGTAAAGATTATTTGTGCAAATTTGGTCTTTATGGATTTGATTAATACTTTTGGTGTTATTGGTGATGTTATAGGATATATCAATATGAAAAATCCACTTCTCTTTAATTTTTGGAGCACAAAATTGCAGTACATGAGTGCTACTACTCAAATTGCAACTAAAGAAAATTAATGAGCAGAACCATAAGAGAGCACTTGGTGCAAAGGGAGGAGTAATAGATGAGGATTTCACTTGGGAATATGAACAATTTTTGTATAATAAAAACTTGGAATTACTTTAATACAAGCAATCTTGAGTGGGGAGGTCTTTCATGTCCCCAATTAAATAATTTCCAAATAAGACTATTTGCAAATAATGTTTCACCAACCTACTAGTTCCCTAGGTTGAGATGGAGACATAAATTTTTTAATAAGGGGCTATGGGACCCAAAATGAATTTAGTTTACTATATTTACATTTAAATGGGACACATAAATGATAAATTATAATAAAATAAGGTGGCATGGATTCATGAAGACACTTGGAAGCTTGTGGAGCCTCTAGGTGACTAGATTCCCCGCACACTTGATATGATATTCATCCAAATTTGAACACATGAGTAATGTAACATTATTGGATGGTGATGTGGTGTCAAATATCATATAATGATCTAAGGAATTTGAATTGGTAAATGAGGGTAACTACCATGGAAGAGGAAGAGACTAGAAGACAAGGTGTGCCACTTGGAAGGAGATTCTATGCAATCTATGGCAACAATGATGGAAGATTCTATGACAAGTATGAAAAATTCAGACCTGATTGCTAAAATATGAAAATATGACATGACAGGATATAGATATCCACCAAGAGGTTGAAAAGTTGAGAGTTATAGGAAACCATTCGAATTGGTAAAAGAATTGGAGCATGAAGAGGAAGACAAGTGTCATAAGAGTTATTAAACCACCAAGATGAGTTGGAGGAATATCATGGAGAGAAATTCGACCTTAGGATGCCTCATGAAGTTAATAAAATAATTTCATGAGGAAGGAGAATATCTTTTGATCATTTTTTAATTGTCCTTTGGCATTTTGGAGAGCTTTTGCTTGTCCATTGCACAGTGAGTGTTCACTCTCCCTACTTGTGAACCAATTTCGAGGGAGTTGGATTCCTTTCCAAGTTGGTTGATGGAGAGGCCATTCATACCTATCATGGGATATTAATAAAGGATTTTTGTTTTCAGGTTGAATTTCCATATAGTCGAACTCTAATCTATCTCCCCATTCTCTCATTCCTTCTTCTCCATTCCCCCACACTCACATTTGATGGCGTACTTGTTGGAGTGATCCTTGCGCCTTGCTGAGGATAGTTGATTCCAAAGTTTTGATTTATTATGTATATATATTTAATATCATGTACATATGATATGTAAGTCGAAATATCAAGAATACACATGTTAGAGACTCGCATTCCCACGTTCTTGAATAACTTTTTTCATTGATTTGGCTTCAATATTGAAGTAGCTTTATATCATATTTGTATGAGGACATTTATATGAGTTTTATGATGATGGGAAAGCAATATATGATGTATGGCTATGAAATATTATTTCAACATGCTCTGTAAGTCGAAATATTAGAGATACATATATGAAAATATTGCATACTCATGCCCTTGTATCACTAGTCTTCATGGATTTTGGCTTCAATCTTTAAGTAGTTTTAGACCAGATTTGTATGGGGGATATTCTATGGATGATGTTGGGAAATCCATATATGATGTATTAATATGTAAATTCATGTCCCTATTCTCTGTGGCTTGAAATCCAATAAAATCATGTCTAAAAAGCTTGCATTCCCATGCCATTGAGTCACTAGTTTCCATGACTTTGACTTCAATCTTGAAGGAGTATTGTATCAGATTTGTATGAGGGATGTTATATGAGTATTATGATTTTTGAAATCCATATATTATGTGTTAATATATAATTTTATTTCCCTATTCTCTGTGGGTCGAAATACAAGAAATCCATATGTGTAACTCTTGCAATTCCATGCTACTAATTCACTAGTTTTCATGTATTTGACTCCCATACTGAATGAGTTGTATGCAATACTTGTATGAGGGGATTTATATGTTGTTTAATACTGTTGAGGAAGAAATTTTTATTCTGTATATGGTCTCTATGTGTCACATCCTGATCTAAGCCTTTAACTCTACCTTTCATATGTCAAAATCGAGCTAGTTATGCAATTTCCCCATAAGCAATTTCACTAAAAGTTATCAAACGAAGGTGGAACTCTATAATTAGTTTTCAGAACTAATAACCATGTGTAATGAAATTTCATTAGGTATTATATCATTCCCCCTACTCTACTTACAAATTTGGGATGTTTGTACATGAGTTGGGAATCCCAGTTGGCCTACACCATAGGGGGGATTTCATCACAATTTCCTAGTAATTTTGGCCTTTTTGTCATCATCTTAAAACAAGGTTGCAAAGGTCTAAATTCTGACACAAAGTATCCATAAAAAAAATTTCTATGTTTTAAGACCCACCATACCATTTACTTTAAAATTCGGGACCATTTGGTGAAAGTTGGAACCCTCTAGAGTCATGACTAGTTAAGCTCGAATTTTTCCCGAATTGCACTTTTTCTCCAAAATTCAAAAAACAGACACTACAAAGAATTAATGACTACTCACAACTTGAGGGGTATCTCTACCACCATCAAAATATTATCCAAGGGGGGTTCATGATGCCAAATTTATTCTACGTTCTCTTTATCCCATATTAAGTTAATTCCTTTCTGTAACTCCCTTTCTAATAAAACCTTCCATTGTTATCCCATGGTTAGGGAATTCTCAGAGCTATCAACTCCCTGATTTTAGTGTTCATTCAATTTTATAAACAAGTGTAGTGGATCATTTTATTCTTAATCTATTTTGATTACACACACCTTGTCAGGAACCATCTACACCTTTGTCACCGTCCCTATCGTTTTGCCAATATTAACTAACAACTCACAACTTATCCTATACAATTTATATTTTGTGTCCCTAGAAATTTGAGGTTTCCCTTCCAATGTCGCTTTCTTTTCTTGCACTTGTTGATCCACCTCAATAACCGTATTTATGATTTTTTCCATATTTTCTAGATAAAGTCTAAGGTTAGCCATTGCATTCTTCACTTGCTCCCAAACCGTTCTCCTTATTTTTAACATCTTTTGCTTCACAAATATAGTTGCACTCTGTTAGCACTAAGCTAGTTTTGCTGCTGTTGGTCTTATTGCCTTAAAAAATTTGAGTTTCCATTAGTGAGCGGGTGGTTTTCAAGCTTTTTCCATTGAGCAATTTATATAAAATTTCCAAGTTGGCAAGGGAAAGAGGTTAAAGAGTTTTGGGTAAAATAAATAGAATTTTATATACAAACAATTTTTATATAAAGGTGGCTTAAATTACAAAGGAAAATAAAATTACAAACAAAAGTGTTTTAAACAATTGTTGGCTTAGCGCCAATCTCCAAGTCGTATGGGGTCCACGCACTCAAACCAAAGTGCATTGCCATCATCAAAGGCCAAGTGTTGATGTATTTGTAACTTCGGAATGTATTCAATTGTATATTTTATATATTGTACCCCAATGTTCCTATCGGAAAGTATCAGTAATGTAATTGAGTCATGTCATACCCCAATGTTCCTATTGGGAGAATCAATAATGTAAACAAGTCATGTAAAGTCATAGAGGGTAACCCTCCTTATTGTTCGAGGGTTAAAGTCCCTGGAGTTTTGGGGCACTAGGGTTATTAGACTCTCCTAGAGAATTCGACATTGGTAAGTTATTATCAAGTTGAGAATTAGTATAAATAGGGAGTGGGCCTCTCTATTTAACACACAGTCACTCGCACTCAGTTGTAGCGCATGAGTGAGAGAGAAGGAGCTGGGATAAGAGAGAGAACAACTGTCAGAGATCATCTTACTGTCTTTGGGTTTTACTCCTGCTATTGGTGCTTACTCTATCTTTGAGGAAATTGCGGGGTTTTCTCCTTTATTGTTTCCCCAAGGAAAATATTTGTGTCTATTGTCTCTTGTGATTGATTTTTGTGCATGTTATTTTCTCAGATAAGATCCTAAGATAATACTGTCTAAATTGGTAAAAATCAAACATGGTATCAGAGCTAACCTGAGAATAAGACACTGTGCAGCTATGGAAGCTAGGGATTCTTACTTTTTGGGTCTCTCTCCACAATCCATTAGCAAAAGGAGGATAGGATGAACCTCCATTGAAGGGCACATCTTTCTGTTGAAGTAGAATCTGATTCTGAGCATTTTCAGTTTTTGACCTACCACTACATCGGGAAATTACAGCTTTTCACTGAAGATGAATTTTTGAGTGAGCCCAGGCAAGGATTTCTCTCCTCCTCAAAATCGAAGTTTAAAGACAAAAATCAAAGTTTTTGGTTGGGTAGAACTCTGGGAAAGTCAAACCCTAATCTACCCTAGAACCAGAAAACCAGCACTGTACAAGATCAGCTCTAGATCCAGTTTTCAGCTTCTCAAATTGGTAAGATATAAATATATTTCCATTTGAGGTTCTCAGTTAATATGTCTCATCACACCAAGATTGATGGAAAGCTTGAGGGAGCTTATAACTTCTGAGCTTGGAAGTCCAGGATCTCCCTAGTTCTGGAAGAAAATGAGTTGGACTCTTACATTAGTGAAGAGGTTCCAGTTCCAGAGGGAGATGAGGCTAAGGCCTTACAAAAAAGAAATTGGTCATGGCTAAGAGGATTATTGCTGATTCAATCAAGGATCACCTCATACCACAGGTGTCCTCCCTAAAGACACCTAAAACAATGTTTTATGCCTTGACCAAGCTATTTGAAGGAAAGAACATAAATTAGAAGATGACTTTGAGGAACCAGTTGAAGAATGTGAATATCCAGAATGCAGAGACCACATAGTCATACTTCATAAGGGTCTCCCAGATCAAAGAACAACTTGAAGAAGTGGATGAAGAAGTGGAGAATGCAGATATTGTGATGACCACCTTGAATGGTCTCCCTAGATCATGGGACTCCTTCATTAAAGGGATTTGTGCTAGAAGAAAGCTAGTCACCTTCAGTAGACTATGGGAAGAATGCTCACAAGAAGAAGCTCGAATAGTAGCCCGAGAAGAAAAGATGGGAAGTGAAGATCAAGCTCTCACAGTACACTCCAAGAAAAGAAGAAGGGACTATCATCATTCCAAAGGTAAGCATTTTAACTCTAAAAAATCTAACAAGGATATATCTAAATACAAATGCTTTACATGTGATGAAAGAGGACACTTTGCAAGAGATTGTCCCAAGAATAAGAATATCTCTCTCAAGAATAAAGGAAACAAGATAAGGAATTATGCTCATGTTGCAGAGGATGATGAACCTTCCACAAAGAGAATCAGACAAGAAAGTGATGATTCTTTAAGTGATGAAGAATATGTTTTGATTTCTGCTCTCACAGGAACTATCACACATGGAAGAAATGATTGACTTATAGACAGTGGGGCTTCCAAACATATGAAGGGATTCAAAGAATCCTTTATGAAACAGTCTGAACATGAGTCACCTCACAAGGTGAAACTTGGGGATGACTACCAGTATCCAATAAAAGGTGGTGGTGAATCCTCCTATAAGCTAGACTGTGGAAAGTCCATGAAGATGAAGGATGTCTTGTTTGTACCAGGACTAAAGAAGAATATCCTCTCCATATCTGCATGGATGCAAAAGGCATAAGGGTTGCATTTGTATATGACCAAGTTCTTATGTGGCCAAAGGGAAAGACTATAGATGATGCAGTTGTGATTGGAGAGCAAGAGGGAGGATTATACAAGCTAAAGGGTGTTCGGGTACACAGGGTACTCCCAAAAGATAGAACACCTTGAGCAACCACTTCACACAAATAGATCACAGATCAACACATCGATGTTTGTCACGTGGTTAAAACTCTCGAGAGGGAAACAGTCCACGGCCCCAGCCAAATAGCTACTTGGATCAATTTATTATGCAAAAGAAAAAAAGTTACATGAGCTTCTCATAATTGATCAACTAGCCAAGGACCCTCTATTCTCTTTAAATAGAGATCATAGACCAATTGAGTGTTAAGACATGGATCAATGGTAGGTATGATCTCAGAGAAGTTGAATCGTCGGATCACTCTATGTCTAGAACATATCGTGACCGTCGGATTAGAATATTTACAAATGCATACTAAAGAAACACACTTTTACGTAATGGATATATTACACAAGTTGATCTTAATTAACTCCTAGGTGTTTAAATATCCTAACATCCCCCCTTAAGAACAACTTGGGATAGGATTGAAGGATTTACAAAAGTGACACTATTAGGAGAAGGAAGGAGGCATTAGAGCCTATCCCCCCTTAAGGACACATTCCTAAACTCCTAACATAGACTGAAGTTTAGAAAACTTCGCTTCTGTAAGAGACTTGGTGAGGATGTCTGCAACTTGATCATCTGTAGGGCAATAGAGAACTTCAATACCACTATCATGAACAAGATTTTTGATGAAGTGCATGTGTAGCTCAATGTGTTTGCTTCGCTGATGTAGAACTAGATCTTTGGCAAGCTTGATGGCACTTTGATTGTCACAGCAAAGTGGAGTAGGCTGCTATTGCTCGAATCCAAACTCTAAAAGGATCTGTCGAAGCCATAAAGATTCCTGACTAGAACTAACCGCGGCTCGATATTCTGCTTCTACTGAAGAAAGAGCAAGAGCTTGTTGTTTCTTACAATCCCAAGTGACAGGTCTAGATCCCAGAATGAAAACAAAACCTGCAGTAGACTTTCGATCATCAGGACCGTCGACCCAATATGAATCAGTAAAACGAACCAACAAAGGTTTCCCCCCTGTACTGTAATGAATCCCAAACTGAATTGTACCTCGAATATATTGAAATATTCTTTTTGCTGCTTTCCAGTGACTTTCATGAGGAGTTTGCATATAATGGGCAACACGACCAGCGACAAAGGAAAGGTCAGGACGAGAATGAGTCAAGTATAAAAGACTACCAACAAGCTGACAATACAAGGTGGCATCTACTTCAAGGGAA
>LPNX010968103.1:0-44451 GCA_001517045.1 Pseudotsuga menziesii | reverse complement strand
TTGTAGTCAATCCCTTCAACTTGGGAAAAACCTTTGGCAACTAACCTTGCCTTAAGTCTTTCAACTCCATTTGATGCATACTTAGTTCTATAGACCCATTTACATCTGACAAGTTTTCTTCCTTTGGGAAGAGGAATAAGATCCCAAGTATCATTCGCCATTAAGGCCCGATATTCTTCATCCATAGCTGCATCCCAATCTGTATTACTTGAAGCTTCTGCAAAAGTTTTTAGATCATGATTCTCGAAAACTTGAGCCAAAAGAGAAGAGGCTCGCTGAAATTGAGAACGTGTTCGACGTTGATCTCTAGGATCACCGGCAAGATCACCAGCTGCTTCACATGTTGAATGGACCCATCGAGGAAGTATTGGTGCTGGTGCAATTTGAGGAACATGAGTAGGCGGAGGTGGATTTTCATCCTCACTGTCATCATCAGAAACTCAAGTTGAAAATATGTCAAAGAAGTTGGAAGAAGAAGAAGAAGGCATAATCGCCGAATCAGGCTCGCAGGCCAAAGATGGCACACCCACCAAGTTAGGCTCGCAGGCCAAGAGATTTTAATCAAATTTAACATCTCTTCTAATGATTATATCATGTGAATGGGGCTGAAGAAGTCTATAACCTTTTACATCTTCAGAATATCCAACAAATATGCACTTTTCACTTTTAGGCTGCAATGCTTTCCATTTTTCATTTGGAATGTGAGCCCATGCTTCACAACCAAACACACAAAAATGACTTACATCTGGTTTAATTTTACTCGATGCTTCTTTCAGTGTTATACCTTGTAAAAATTTAGTGGGTGTGCGATTAACTATGTAATTTGCACAAATTATGTGCTCAGCCCAATATTGAAGACTTAGTCCCTTAGATTGGATCATACAATTAACCATTTCTTTTAAAGTGCGGTTCTTCCGTTCAGGTACACCATTTTGTTGGGGTGTATATGGAATAGTGTGTTGTTGTTGGATTCCTTGTTAAGTGCAGAAAGTAGTGAACTTGTTGTTAACATATTCTCCTCCATTGTCAAATCTTAACTTAATAATTTGATGACCAGATTGTTTTTCAACAAGGGCCTTGTAGGCTAAGAACATGTTAAATACTTTGCTCTTAAGTTTTAGGAAGTAAACCCAAGTGCATATAGAGTAGTCATCAATGAAAGTTAAGAAATATTTGAAACCAGAAAAGGATGCAGATGGAAGAGGACCACACAAGTCACTATGCACAAGCTCCAAAGGAACTGAGGCATGCCAAGAGGCACGTTTGTCAAAACTGTCTCGATGATGTTTTTCGAGTACACAACCGAAACAAACACCATCCTTGCAAGATTCCATTGGAAGACCAGTCACCATATTGTCTTTACATAGTTGTTGCAATGAGCGATAATTTAAGTGACCAAATCGCTCATGCCAAAGTTTGCTCAAGTTATCACTATGAGCAACAAAATTGAAGGAAAAGGTGATGACCCAAAGTTGTTAAATTTGTACAACCTGGTAATATTATCAATAGTTCCAGTAGCAAGGACATTTTGAGGATTTTTAAAATCCTTGATTACAATTTGGTGAGGTGTAAACGTCACAATTTTACCTTCACCTGAATGAGTAATTTGATAGACTGATAACAAATTGCAGGAAATTTTTGGAACACATAGTACATCACTGAAATGACCATTTTCTACTGGAATTGTTCCAGATCCTACAACACTAAGATATCTATTATCACCAACAAATATTTGTTCGGTGTTACATTTGTGCATAGTAGAAAATATGGCTTCATCCTTAGCCATATGATAAGATGCTCCAGAATCAATGAGCCATTCATTTGAAGTAGAAAAAGAAGATGCAGTATAAGAGTAACCAGAAGCACAAAGTGCATGTCCATGAGAGTTAGATTCTGAAGACGAATCTATGCTGATGTGGTGCTTCTTCATTGCTGATTCCAAGGCTGCCATCTTCTTGAAACACTTAGATTCATCATGATTATCTTTCCCACAGAAATTGTAATGACGCTCAGTCTTCTTCCCTTTATGCTTGGATCCTTTGTCCTTTTTTAAAGAAGGAGCTGACTGAGAGGGTTTGGGACCCTTGTTGTTTGGCTTATTATTGCGAAAATTTTGTTTCTTGGGAGGCTTGGACTTTTCTTTCTGTTGGGACAATAAGGCTTTCCTAGATGTATCTGTGTTGTTAATTATTCCAAGATGAATGAGCTTATCTTGCTCTCTAATTAAGGAATCACAAAAGGATTCAAGACTAGGCTCTTGATAGCTAGCTGCAGTCAAGGATTCTTTCATGGAGTAGAATATAGATACAAAAATAGAAAATGCAGGTCCAAGTTTGGAAAGAATATGATAAATACATTGTTTGTGTTCTTTCTTAATCTTGCATTCTGCACATAAGAGTCTAAGAGTTTTATACTTAGATAAATAGTCTTGAATGCATGAAAAATCATTTGGATTCAAGGAAAGCAACTCATTCTCAAGTTGATGACCCTGAATTTAATTGTGTTTACCAAACACAGATTCCAACTTTTCCCAAGCTTTATCAGGTTCATCAATTCCAGATATGTGGAATCGCAAATCAGTAGAGATTGACATTTCAAGCAATCCACGAGCTTCATCACATATATTTGCCCATTTAATTTTCTTATCATCATCAGTGGGTTCTGTTTCTTTCCATAAGGTTATCCCAAAAAGTCCCATACTTCATAGAACATCCTCCATACGAGATTTCCATGAGAAATAGTTAGAACTTGTAAGTATAATATCACAAGGGGCATCCATACTGTAAAATAATGGCTAAAAAAACAAAAACTAACTATCTGGTTGTAAAGAGCTTGAAAAAATATGCGGTTTAAAAAAAAAGGCACTGAAAACTGATTCTGGATGATGAAGTTATGCTTGATCAAAGAAAATGTTGAAGATGTCTCCAATAGTGACGTGGCAGATATTAACTTGAGCAACTAAAAAAAAGAACCCTCCTCTTCCCAAGATCAACCTTTGACAATCACTTTACAATAAAGTTGCTTTGAAGTGAATCACTTTTGTACAAGAAGTGAGGTTCACTTTTACAATAATGTTACTTTTAAATAGTGCGGCAATAAATTAAAAGACTTAAGTGACTCACTTTTTATTTTATTTTATTTATGTGAGATGCACTTAC
This sequence comes from Pseudotsuga menziesii, assembly GCA_001517045.1. Classification (NCBI taxonomy): domain Eukaryota; kingdom Viridiplantae; phylum Streptophyta; class Pinopsida; order Pinales; family Pinaceae; genus Pseudotsuga; species Pseudotsuga menziesii. The sequence goes on along the minus strand of LPNX010968103.1, from coordinate 41,293 downwards.
AATAAAGTAACTTGAAAATAGAAATTGCATGCATGAAAAAGTAGCTTAATAAGACTTGAACTCAAGACCTATTAAGAAATAAAGCAACTTTGGACCAAGTGAGATAAGTTTAAAAGGTATGTAAAAGAATGGAAAGAGGAAGGGGGCTTTTTTTTTTACTCTTCTCTCTCGTTCTCCGTGCTTACCTTTTTTTCCTGCAAATCACAAAAAAAATGAAAAACAAAAACAAACAAAAAACTTTTTCCACACAATGGAGTTAGATCTTGGTTAGCTTACTCGAAAAGTGTACGTTTTCAAGTTTTTTCTTTGTTTCTGATTTGCCGTGATCGCACAAGGTGCATGGCAAAGAGCATACGTAGCCGAGAAGACAAGAAAAACAACTTTTCCTTACTGTTTCTGATTCGCCGCGATCACGCAAGGTGCACGACAAAAAACATACGCAGTCAGGGAAGGAAACAGTCTGAGACTAAAACAAAAAAGGATGTAATAATAAAACTGATAAGATATGAGAGATTTACAAAGAACAAATCCGTCACTATAACATTATACCTTCAGATTTGCCGAAATGGGTGTTTCTGGAACAAACGGAAATAGTTTTCGATGAAACAAAAACTATTTCTCAATGGAAACGGTGCTTCGGACGCAATGGAATAGCTCCCACAAGCCAAAAATGCACAAAAAATCCAGAACCAGAAACCCTTTCAAAGTTTTGGCAACATCGATTCCAGATCTAGATCAAAACTGAAAGCGGCTCTTCATAAAAGCTCTGATACCATGTTCGGGTACACAAGGTACTCCCAAAAGACTGAACACCTTGAGCAACCGCTTCACACAAATAGATCACATATCAACACATCGATGTTTGTCATGTGGTTAAAACCCTCGAGAGGGAAACAGTCCACGGCCCCAGCCAAATAGCTACTTTGAGAAATTTATTATAAAAAAGAAAGAAAGTTACATGAGCTTCTCATAATCGATCAACTAGCCAAGGACCCTCTATGCTCTTTAAATAGAGATCATAGACTAATCGGGTGTTAAGCCACGGATCAATGGCAAGTATGATCTAAGAGAAGTTGAACCGTTGGATCACTCTATGTCTAGAACATATCGTGACCGTCGAATTAGAATATTTACCAATGCATACTAAAGAAACACACTTTTACCTAACATATTTATTACACAAGTTGATCTTAACTAACTCCTGAGTGTCTAAATATCCTAACAAAGGGCCAACCAGAACAAGCCTTGGTCCATGACTCAGTAGAGCCAAATGAACTTTGGCATAGAAGGCTTGCACATGTGCACTATAGAGCACTACCACTTGCAAGAAAAGCTGTTGAAGGTCTTCCAAAAATACATACAAAGCATGAAGGTGTTTGCAAAGGATGTGCGAAAGGAAAGAACACAAAGAAGACATTTCTAGGTAGCAAGAGAAAGGCAAAAGGAATCTTGGAAATCATCCACTCCGATGTATGTGGTTTGATATCATATAGTTCATTGAGTGGGTATGTATAATATGTTTATTTCATTGATGATTTTTCTAGGAAGACATGGATATAGTTCTTGAAGAACAAAGATGAAGTATTCAGCAAGTTCAAGGAATTCAAAGCCTTGATCGAGAACCACACAGAAAAAAGATCAAAACCTTTCGATCAAAAAATGGCGGAGTATTCACATCAAATGAATTCAAAGAGTTATGCAGAGATTCAGGGATTAAGAGGGAGTTAACCAATCCATATAATCCACAACAGAATGGGGTTACAGAAAGGAAGAATACAATGATCATGGAAGCTGCAAGGGAAATGCTTCATGATCAAGATCTTCCCATGCATCTATGGGAAGAAAATGCCAGAACAGCAGTGTATGTACAGAATCATACTCCACACAGAGTTCTCGAGAACAAGACACCTGAAGAAGTATTTTATGGCAAGAAACCAGAGTTTAGCCATCTTAGAATATTCGGATGTCCTGTATACATACACATTCCAAAAGAAAAAAGAACAAAGTTATATCCTTCTGGAAAGAAGGGTATATTTGTGGGATATAGTGAAAGCTCGAAAGCTTACAGAATATACTTCCCAGGATTCAAGAAGATCGACATTAGAAGAGACATAACATTCGATGAAGATTCAACTTACAACAAATCCATAAAGAGACCAGTTGAAGACTCTGAAGAAGCAGAAGTACCCAGAATTCAAGATACAACTATGAACGATGCAAATCAAGATGAAAATCGAGAAATAGAATAACCACAGGAACCTGTAGATCCACCCCAAGAGAAGAATCCTCACAAGAGTAAACCTGCATGGGTACAAGAGGTTATCCAGGGTGCAGAAAGATATGGGGCTCCAGAATAAATGCACAAAGAGAGGAAAAGAACCAGGTCCTGCTCTAGTTATGTAGCCCTATTATGTGATATCATTGATAAAGAACCTTCCAACTATGAAGAAGCGACCATAGAAGAAAGAATGGAAGGATGCTATGATCGAGGAGTACCAGCCGATCATGAAGAATGATGTCTACGATGTTATCCTTAGATCAAAGGGGAAGTCTATTCTGAATTCCAAGTGGATATACAATATCAATCATTCTACAGATGGTAGCATAGAGAAAAATAAAGCAAGATTCGTGGCTCGTGGCTTCTCCCAGAAAGAAGGAATAGATTATGAAGAAAATTTTGCACCTGTAGCCAGATACACTTCCATCATATCAGTAGTTGCTTTAGCTGCAGTAATGAAATGGAAGATACACCAGATGGATGTCAAGACTGCTTTCTTGAATGGTGTAGTGGAAGAGGAAGTGTATGTGGAGCAACCACTCGGTTTTGAGACACATGACAGGGAGACTCATGTGTGTAAATTAAAGAAATCCCTGTACGGTTTGAAACATGCACCCAGGACATGGTACAACAGAATTGACAACTTCCTATCCAGTTTGGACTTTACTAAGAGTAAAGCAGATTCCAACCTTTACTACAAGGTTGAAGAAGGGAACCCAGTGATACTCCTACTATATGTATATGATCTGTTTGTAACATGTGTGGATGGGTTGATTGCTGATACAAAGAGGAAGCTTGCTGTCGAGTTCGAGATGAAGGACTTGGGTATGATGCACTAATTTCTAGGTATGGAGGTGTGGCAGAGTATAGATGGAATATCCCTGGGACAAGGGAAGTATGCAGTAGAGATCCTGAAGAGGTTCGGGATGATGGACTGCAAGGCCATGACCACACCTCTGGCATCGAACTTGAAGCTATTGAGTGATGCTTCATCAGAGATGGTTTATGCTACAATGTATCATCAAATGATTGGGTCCTTGATGTACCTGATGAATATGAGACCAAATATTTGCTTTGCTGTGAACACATTGAGTTAGTTCCCGATGGATCCAAGACATGTTCACCTGATTGCTGCAAAGCATATTTTGAGGTACCTGAAGAGTACAGTTGATTATGGGCTCAAGTATGAGGTGGATCATAATATTAACCTAGAAGGTTATGTTGATTCATATTGGGAAAGCAGTGCCGTCGATAGGAAGAGCACTTCAGGGTGCTACTTCAGTATGGGATCATGTGTGATCTCTTGGTTTAGTAGGAAGCAGTCTTACGTAGCACTGAGTACAGCCAAAGTAGAGTATGTCGCAGCTTGTTCGGCTAGTTATGAGGCAGTGTGGCCGAGGAAGCTACTATCTAACTTATTTGATTTCCAGTTGGATGCTACTTGTATATATTGCGACAACCAGAGTTGCGTGAAGTTGTCGGAGAACCTGGTGTTCCATGACAAGTCGAAGCATATCGAGATCAAATATCACTATATCAGGGATATGGTGTAGAGAGAAGCAGTGAAGCTCCAGTATGTTGCAACGGACGAACATATAGCTGATGTGTTGACCAAGCCATTGTCCAAAGTGAAGTTTGAGTACTTCAGGGAGAAGCTTGGTGTTCTCCAGATTGAGGTTCCCTCCAAGAGGAGATGATGAGTCCGAGATCCTTTCTGACATGGTAGGATTGGTTCCTTCTATGGTCAGATATAAGTGCAAGAACCATTTTGACATGGTGGTAGGCAGGGCCTCCCATGGTCAGATGTAAGTGCACATCCATTCTGACATGGTGGCAAGCTGGGCCTCCCATGGTCAGATGTAAGTGCAGTGCCTTTCTGAATGGGTCAGATGTAAGTGCAGATCCTTTCTAACTGGGTCAAATGTAAGTGCAAAGCCTTTATGTCTGGGTTAGATGTAAGTGCAGAGCCTTTATGATTGGTTCAGATATAAGTGCTGAGCCTTTCCGACATGGTGGCAGGATGGGCCTCCCATGGTTGGATATAAGTGTTGAGCCTTTCCGACATGGTGGTAGGCTAGGCCTCCCATGGTCGGATATAAGTGTTGAGCCTTTCCGACATGGTGGAAGGTTGGGCCTCCCATGGTCATATGTGAGTGTTGGGCCTTTCTGACAGGGTCAGATGTGAGTGTTGGGCCTTTCTGACAGGGTCAGATGTAAGTGCTGGACAAGCCTTTTTGACATGGTGGCAGGCTGGGCCTCCCATGGTTAGATGTGAGTGCTGGGCCTTTCTGACATGGTGGTGGATGTGTTCCTCCCATGGTAAGATGTGAGTGCTGGGCATGCCTTTCTGAAATGGTGGTGGATGTGTTCCTCCCATGGTCAGATGTAAGTGCTGGGCGGGCCTTTCTGACTAGGGTAAGATATAAGCACTGAAGAATACCTACTTGGAGGATATGCCTACAACCAGTATGAAAAAGGGCTGGCTCTGTAGAACTTCCTATGACGAGTAGAATTGAGAGATAACACCAGTTGATCGAGATAGCATAAGTAGTGATGATGATGATCCAGTGATGATCCAACTTTGATGATGATCCAGTGATGATCTAGTTTCGATGATGATCTAATGATGATCTAGTGGTGATCCAATTTTGATGATGATCTAGTGTTGATGATGATCTAGATTTGATCCAGAGAAGAAGACTTATGCTGATGAATTGTGTCAAGAGAATACCTTCCTAGTTAAGAGGGAGTGTTGATGTATTTGTAACTTCAGAATGTATGCACTTGTATATTTTATATATTGTACCCTGATGTTCCTATCGGGAAGTATCAATAATGTAATTGAGCCATGTCATATCCCGATGTTCCTATCGGGAAGTATCAGTAATGTAATTGAGTCATGTCATACCCCGATGTTCCTATCGAGAGAATCAATAATGTAAACAAGTCATGTAAAGTCATAGAGGGTAACCCTCCTTATTGTTTAAAGGTTAAAGTCCCCTCAGTTTCGAGGCACTAGGGTTATTAGACTCTCCTAGAGAAGTTGGCCATGGTAAGTTATTTTCAAGTCGAGAATTAGTATAAATAGAGAGTGAGCCTCTCTATTTAACACACAGTCACTCAAACTTAGTTGTAGCGCATGAGTGAGAGAGAAGGAGCTGGGATAAGAGAGAGAACAACTGTTGGAGATCATCTTATTGTCTTTGGGTTTTACTGCTGCTATTGGTGCTTATTATATCTTTGAGGAAGTTGAGGGGTTTTCTCCTTTATGGTTTCCATGAGGAAAATATTTGTGCCTATTGTCTCTTGTGATTGATTGTTGTGCATGTTATTCTCTCATATAAGATCCTAAGATAATACTATCTAAATTGATAAAAATCTAACACCAAGCACCAAACACACAAGAAATACCACACCACTTTGATCCTGGGAACACAATGAAACCTTTGGGGTTTATAAATAGTGAAAAGGAAAACCTTACATTGCATATGGGATAATAACCCTATCGCAAAAAAAAAACAAAATATAAGGGAGCCTAGAAAAATCGAATTCTCAAATCTGCATGGAGATGTTTTATGAGATGAAGAAGTTCACTGAAGATGCAATCAAGTTTAAGATGGATGACAATTCTGAAATTTATGATTTTGATGATGAAAAGAATGAAAATCTGTGGATGACTTTGTATTTTTGTTTCTGTAACGAAGAAAAAGACTCAAATTAGGCTCCTAACTGAGGCAACAATGATATAAATAGTCGTTTCACCCTTAAGCTGGCCATATACAACAAAACGTCTTGGAATGGAGTTTTAGAAGCATTAGATTGATCATTCGCTAAAGAAAAGGGGGGGATTCTGTCTAAATCCTCTTTGGAGCTTCCAGGTTTTGTATTAAGAGGCAAAATTGGATGCATTGCTTTTTTATTGGGTTTCGTACATTTTGACTAAGGATAATTTTATCTCCGACTAGTCGCTCCAAGAAGAATCATTGAATAAAAACTTATGCATAAGGTTGTTCGACATTATTTTAGCTCATTCCAATAGAGTGGAGAATTATAAAATATAAACAAGATAAATCATGAATTTTGGTAAGCGTCTTCAGATCCAGATGGAAGAAACTCTCCCTGAGTGGCGTGATAAATTTATGTCATACAAAAAGAGACTAAAACAGATATGAACCCCAGAGTGTTTTACAACTATTGGATTTTGTGCAACTAGTACTTCACATGATGGAAGTTCATCATCTGCGGTAGACGAGTTATTCCGAGAGATCAAAAAAGGTAGCATTGACCTTAATTTGTGACCATAATAGGTAAATTCATATAGGTGTGAATAATCCATCGCCTTGTAGAACAGATCAACGGATGATAAAAAAATTGTAATGGGAACATGCACGAGGTAAATACATTTTTGGATTTGCGAAATGGCGTTAAACCGAACATGGAATTGACTGTCAGATGGGAAGGTGAGACAAATCCATGGCGGAGCTAAATTTTGCATTGACAACATGCAAGGATAAATTAAAATTATGAAGTTGTGAAATTGGGTATGGGATATAATTTTAAATGACTCAGATCATAGCCAAATCCCGATCCACAGTCCATAACAATTTCGCAATGTTAAATTATTAGCGGTTTAAGTTTTCATAATTTCTGTGAAATTTTATAGCAGGTGCAAGTTTCAAGCATGTGTTTACATCATGTGGTTTTGAAAATTGATCAATGGCCGTAAAATTACCATGATCCAGAGGATGAATTTGATGGTGAAAAGAATACTAGTGATGGATGGAGACATGATTCCTTCTGGAGATTCGACAAGGAGGTGTTTAGTTGCTGAAGAGAGTTGAACTGGTTTTTGATACTCGCAATATGGTGTTTTATTTCTGCATACTCCCAGTGAATTAGCATCCCAACACGCCAAACTTGAGCAGATAATGTTGTATGAGTTAAGATTTTAAAGAGAATACCAAGAGAAATTTTCTTATGATTGATGTTATGGCATGGAAATTAAAAAATGAATATTAATTTAAGCCTCAGAGGTAGTTGGACATAATATCCTCCAATTTTCCTTTTTTTCGGTAACATTGCAAGAGAATTGGGCTGGATATTTTCATATTAAAAAGAAGTCCGAGGAGGTGTTCTCAGCAATGTCAACCAATAGTCCATTTTATGATTATAATGGTACCTTTGTTGGTTTAATCTGCGTGTCAAGTGATGCACATGACTTTTGGGAACAACTAGGTTAAACACATGAGAATAAAGAATCTCTTTCTAGTATTTTTGATGACCAAAGTCAAAGAAGCAGTGAGAAAAGCAAGTCCAAAGTAGAAATAAACCGTTCCTTTTACAGTCCTCCAACATCCAGAATCTACAATTTGGCATCAAAATTGACATCTAAGGCATGTTCAAGGATACAATTTTTCTTAGTGAAAATATCACATTTACAGGAATTTATTGAAGCAGCTGGAAACATCAATTTCATATTCAAGCATTCAAAAAAAAACATCATCAACAGGTGTGCCCAGTTAGACAACAAGCAATAAGACAAAGTTTTTTTTATGAAAATGACTGTTTTAGTCATTAACTTAAAGCAACAGTTTCCACCAAAATGAGATGAATTTTGAGAAACAGAGAGAGGTTTTTCTTCAGAACGGGACAATATATAATAAACTCTCTCAATTTCTACACAAGTATTATGGTTTAAGATAATTGAAGTCATCTTCACAGGGAAAGTTTCTAGATTTTTAAAAATCCTGTCTGGCTCATCAACTTCAAAAGAAGATTTTGATGAGATGGAGGGGAATATGGGAAAATGAATACATGGATTTCAACGGGAACATGTTCAGTTAAAAAAATCTTTCTCATAGTTCACATAGATGTCACCATTTGATATATGCAAGTGGGGATTTGAATCCTATTGTTCAGCAGTCCGCTTCCTGAAATGAAACAAATCAGTTGTAACGGTTTCTATTTTAGAGTTTAGTTAGATTTCAAATTGAAGGCTAGGTAGATGTAGTTTTGCTATAAATTTAGAGATATTTGATAGATCTAGGGTTGTATTTTTAAGAGAAGAGAGGCTCTTTGTTTATAATAGCCCCAATTTTAGAGAATGAATAAAAATTGCAGAGATGGAAGGTTGAAGTTTCCATGGAATAGATTTCTTATGCCGTCTTTTTCTTCAGTAAGTAATATTCTCATGTCACTGTTTATCTTGTTTCCCACTCCATTTTGTATTTGTTTTCATGTTTGAACAACATTTTATGGGCTAGAATTCATCTTTCATGCTCTAGTTTCATTTGTTCAAGCATTTCAAAACAATTTTATGCTAAAGTCTTGCAGAACTCACCCAAGCTTGGTGCTTTGCTTGACGGTCTGTCTTCCTAGTCCTTTAATCAACCTGTAAAAGCCTCAAGATTGAGGGAATGGTGTCTACCTTGCCTCTGTCCATGATCATTTCAAACCCTTACCTCTTGCAATTCAACTTATGTCTAATTTTTTACTCCATTTTCCCAATGGCCTCCTCCATGACTGTCCTACCAAATGTTTATAAAAATAATTTGTTACTATCAGAAATATGACCTTCTGAATGATTTGATTGAATATATTGAGTGTGAAAACCTTGTAAATAGTGAGAGATCCCTCTCTGATTGGATTAGGTCATAAATACAGTCTAAAGTGGTTCTGTTGTTACCTCATGGTTTCCTTGACACAACCCAAGGAAAATATGAGTGATAACAAATTGGTGTCGTTGCCGGAGAATGAGGATTCAAATATTCCCTGGGTATGAACAATAAAGTTTCAGATTTGATTGTTGATGGAACAACAACCAGACATCAGCAAGGTTGTGTATCTTTCACTTGGCGACTCCATCTTCAAGACTCTAAATTTCAGTGACTCCACTGATCCAGAAATCAAATTTTCAAAAATAACTGGCATACTCTACTAGGGAAATGAGCTCACTTTAAAGACATGGAAAGCCATGATAAAAAGATAAGGTATTCAAGTTTCAGTTTTCTCCAAGATGTCTTATCCTTTCTTGTAATTTTTTTCCTATATTTTCCTAAGCTTGTCAAAACAATTTTCCATTGTTCATTGCACTCAAAACAAAACCATGAATTTACTCCTGTATATCATTCTTTACGAACTGAAAGTATCTCAACATATTGTACATTTGATTTTGATCAAAACCTTTTATTTTAACCACATGACATTGATGATCGGTCTTGTGAGCCTCATGATACTCAAGTTGATGTTGCATCCTTTCCACATAACTATGTTTCTTCCAATATCCAGAACCGGTATAGACCTCTTCACTTACCTCCTATTCTTCATGATTTTTCTACAAAGCACTACAAATACCTTCCTAAGTTCGATGGAGAATCCAAGAACCTTACAACTTAGAAACATCTACAAGTCTTTGAGCATTTACTTGACCTCTTTGAAGTAGAATATGGTGATGTTTACATGAAGGATTTTTCCCAATATTTGCAAGGAGATATTAAGAAATGGTTTAAGCATTTGCATCTTGAATCCACCGATACATGGGAAGAGTTTTCTGATATATTTTTGAAGTTTTGGGGCAAGAGGAGGTCATTGGACCAATTTCTTTCAGAGCTTTATTCCATAAAGAAACAAGGGGGTGAAACTATGTCTAGTTTTGACATAAGGTTTGCAAACTTTTATTATAACATGCCAAAAGAAGTTCAACCATTAGAAGGTGTTGTTAAATTGCATTATGCATCTACTTTTCCCCTCGAATTGTCATTACTTCTTTTGAAGAGAAAGTCAGTCATGTTGCAGCATATGTTTATTGATTCATTAGAGGTTGAATACAATATTAGGATGTCTAAACAAATTTGAGACCAAGGCATTAATAATAGAATTGAAAAGGAATTAGAATTGGTTGAGCAATATGAACAAAAAGAACTTGGCCTGCCTTCCAATTCTGTTTTTTGTGAGCAAGAAGATGATTAGCCCAATGATGTACATGAAGAATGTTATAATCATTTGTTTTATGAAAATTGCAATCATCTTGTCATAAATTATGTTAGTGATGATTCTAAAGAATTTTTTATCCTACCTGTATATGATGAATATGAAGATGATTACTTAGATTATGTACCCAAACATACAGCTAAATATTTTGCAAATTCCGGGCCGATTAGTGAAGAAAATTTGATTGTAATCCATGACCAAAAGGCTAAAAAAAGAGAGTATAGTGAGTGTGCTGAAAGTGACTATTTACCTTTGTGTTATTCTTCATTTGAATTGTTGAGACATATACTTAAAATCTCTAATAAAAAACAGAAATTTGAAGTAATGAAAAATTTCATGAACTTTTTAGAAGTGGAAGATAAGCAGGATGATCAATCATGCAATCAATCACAGCATGTGGAAAACCAACAGTTTATGATGAAGAATTGAATCACAAAGAAGGAGATGAAGACTCTCAATGGAAAGCTTCTTTAAATATTTCAAATTCAAAAATTTCATCTCAAGAAAAATGATTTTGTTCACTTGTTTTTATTGAAGAAAAGAATGATATTTCCTTTGCGACATTTGGAAGCTATCAAATTTTAAATTATGATATTTTGAATAAAGTAGTTGATGTATTGTTTGGAAATTGTCATGAGCTTTCCTTGCATGGTTCTTTTAAAAAATAGTTTGATAGTATGGAAGAGAATTTGCAGTTTGAGAATCTTTGTTATGACAAACAAATGACCGAATATTTTGAAAGTTGTTATGCTTTTTATGATCTGGTGGCTGATTATATGGATAGATTTTTCAGTTGGGGTGGTTGGTTGTGTTCTCGTCAAAGATATCAAATTTAGTACCATTTTCTTTTTCCATTATGCTTTTATGTTCTGGTTTTACTCAAGCATGATGAGGAAGAAGCTTGTTTGTTGGATCAGTTGCTTGATTGGCTTCATTGGAAGTCAGAGTTTACTTGACTTGGCTATTGTGCTCAGCAAAGTAGGGTAGGTAGGTAGGTGTGAATAAGGGACGATCATTTCTTTCAGCAGTTTTAAGTTTGATTTTAGTTTCAATTTCAGTTCAGTTACAAGTTCATATTTGCAGTTACAGTTGCTTTCAGTCTTTAGAGGATGGATGGGTGACAGTTTACAGGTTATAGGTTACAAAGTGGGGTTTGTTTGCAGAATGGTTCAGTTGATGGTTACAGGTCAAAACAGGTTGAGGGTTTTAGAAAAGGTTGGGAACAACCCAATGAATCAGGCACTTGGTCTATGGGGTTCTTTGCTACCTCGCAAGGAGGATATCATCTCTAGTGGAGCCAGCTGTTAGCACTAATCTAGTTTTGCTATAGTTGGTCTTATTGCCTTAAAAAATTCGATTTTCCATTGGTGATTGGGTGGTTTTCAAGCTTTTCCCATTGAGTAATTTATAAAAAATTTCCAAATTGGCAAGGGAAAGAGGAGAAAGAGGTTAAAGAGTTTTGGGTAAAAGATAGAGAATTTTATATAAACAAAATTTTTATATGAAGGTGGCTTGAATTACAAAGGAAAATAAAAATACAAACTTAGGTTAAAGAGTTTTGGGTAAAAGAAAGAGAATTTTATATAATTTTTTTTTTTATATAAAGGTAAAAGAAAGAGAATTTTATATAAACAAATTTTTTATATAAAGGTGGCTTGAATTACAAGGGAAAATAAAAATACAAACAAAAGTGGCTTGAATTACAAGGGAAAATAAAAATACAAACAAAAGCGTTTCTTCTTAAACTCGTTTCCTGGACTCCGGTCTCCAAGTATTATAGGGCCCACGCACTCAAACCGTAGGCTTCTATCATTAAAGGCCAAGCACCCAACACACAAGACATACCACATCGCTTTGATACCTGTACCTTGGGGAAACCTTTGGCGTATATAAATAGTGAAAATACAAACCTTCCATTGCATGTGGGATAATATCCCTCACAAAAAAGAAACAAAGTATAAGGGTACCTAGCAAAATCGAATTCTTAAATCTGCACAAAGATGTTTTATGAGATGAATAAGTTCACTGAAGATGCAATCAAGTTTAAGATGGGCGACAATGATGAACTTTACGATTTTGATGATGAAAAGAGTGAAAATTCGCGGAAAAATTGGTATTTGTGTTTCTGTAACGAAGAAAAAGAATAAAATTAGGGTCCTGACCGAGGAAACAATGATGTAAATAGTCATTTTTCCCTTAAACTGGCCATCTACAACAAAACGTATTGGAATGGAGTTTTAGAAGCATTAGATTGATCATTCGTTGAAGAAAAGGGAGGGATTTTGTCCAAATCCTCTTTGGAGCTTCCAGATTTTGTATTCTGAGGCGAAATTGGATGCGTTGATGTTTTATTGGGTTTCATACATTTTGACCAAGGATAATTTTATCTCCGACTGGACGCTCCAAGAAGCAGCATTGAAGGAAAACTTATGCATCAGGTTGTTCGACAGTATTTTAGCTCATTCCAATAAAATTGATAATTATAAAATATAAACAAGATACTATCATGAAGTTTGGTAAGCGTCTTCAGATCCAGATGGAAGAAACTCTCCCTGAGTGGTGTGATAAATTTCTATCATACAAAAGAAGACTAAAACAGATCTCGGCCCCGGAGTGTTTTACAACTATAGATTTTGTGCAGCTAGTCCTTCACATGATGGAAGTTCATCATCTGTGGTAGACGCGTTATTCCAAGAGCTCAGAAAAGGTAGCGCTACCCTTAATTTGTGACCATAGCAAGTAAGTTCAGATAGGTGTCCAGAATCCATCGCCTTTCCAAACAGATCAACGGATGATAAAAACTTCGCAATGGGAACATGCACGAGGTAAAGAAATTTTTGGATTTGTGAAATGGTGTTAAACCGAACATGGAATGGACAGTCAGATGGACAGGCGAGACAAATCCACGACGGAGGTAAATGTCGCATTGAAAACATGCAAGGAGAAAGTAGAATCCTAAAGTTGCGAAATTAGGTACGAAATATAAGTTTAAACGACTCAGATCATAGCCAAATCCTGATCCACTGTCCATGCCAATTTCGCAATGTTAAAGTATTAGCGGTTCAAGTTTTCATGATTCAACGAAATTTTATAGCAGGTGCAAGTTTGAAACACTTGTTTACAGTAATCAAATTTGAAGCGCTGGTCTTAATTTTTTAATTTTTTTTGGAAGGGCATGTAACTATCCAACCCTTCAAAGATGAAAGGTTATAAAAATAATTGCACTTCAATTGAAAATTGTATATTAAGTTAACTCTTCAATTGAAAATTGTATATTAAGTTAAGTAGACCAGCTATTAACCAAAATGACACCTAAAAGTAAATAAAAATAAAACCTTTTGTATATGAGCCTTTAAAAATTATCATGTATGCAAACATTATTTACTGCCTAAAGTGTATGAAACCTTTATCTTGCTACCATTCCTTTCCTTTATGTTGATTCCGGTCCTTTAAAGAACCATTCTACTGCTCTAAAAAATATGAACTACCTTCATCCCTAAAGAATGGAGGGTACCATAAGGCCATCCCCTCTATCTCAATAAAAGTAAATAATATAAGGAGGTAAAATTAATACACGGGAAAAGAAGTCCCTTAAGAGTTCATATTAATCTTTCTGTCCAATAAGCACTTTAATGAGAATATTTTTCTCAGAATTCTTAGCGAATATAATATAAGGATACGCTGCATAGGTAGGGAAAAGAAGTCCCTATTATGTATTGATCCCTCTGGATAAGCACTATGTTCATGGGAGGAACATTTTTAGATGAGAAACAGTGAGGGTGGAATGAATTTAAAAATAGTTATACTGCAAATAAAAAATAGTATAATCTAGGTAGACCGTAGGACTGTGCTCAAGTGAATGATGGCAAGCTACAACTGGTAACATTTAAATGAGCCTTAAGGACTCACGACTCCATAATCCATTGTATGGAATATATGTAGAAACGGGTACAATAGATATGTGTTTTATGTAGCTAAAACAAACCTCATACAAATAAAACAAACTCTATAGATTCTGGTAAAACAAACTTCATAGATTCTGGCAGAGAAACAATAGACAAACTACATTATAGAAAAATACCTGAGCTCAGAAAAAGTCCAAGACTCTGAAAGTTGAGGCAATCAGCTGGCTCACAAAGCTCACGAATTGCTCAAGCAGCTGTTTTACAAAATCTTGAAAAGAAAATGTATGAAAAAGTTTCTTTAAATAGATTTTTAGGCTAGTATGTGTAACTTTTAGCTGAAAATTAAAATTTATTAATATACGTTACAATTGCACAGGACTCTATAAGTCTATGGATTCATGAAATCCTGAAGGTGATGGGCGATTGGCAAATTGCAAATTTGCAATGGCATAATGCATTGGACTTGCCAAGTTGTCGTAACAAGCTTAATTACAATTACTGTATCAAATAAACCGCCGCCGTCAAATCTTCCCGAATCAAGGCTGAGTATGAATCAGCTATGCTGCTATGCATAATGCGATCTGACAGATTTAATGGTTTCCAACTCCAAGTTCTGGTCGACAGCATAATGCAATCTGACATATTTAATGGTTTTCAACTCCAAGTTCCGGTCGTCCACTCTTCCAGAGTATAGCCCATTAATAAGCCAGATATATAAAGAAACTAGAGCTAGAGGATTCGGAACGGAACTTGGAATTTTACAAATATAAATTATAAAATAATACACTGTGTATTAATGCGGATTCCCGAATAAATACATCAATAAATGGGGAATTATTATTGGGCAGATGACCACATGGCACTGACCGGTGACCACAATGACCACTACTAACAGGGCATAAATTGATCTTCGCAGATTCGCATTGTGCAGCCTCTAGGCTCTACCTGCAATTGAAAAATTATTTTGATGGGCAAATTAAAAACTCACCCTTCCTTTGAAATGTTGAAGTTAAATTAGCCCTTCAATGTGGACGGGTAAAATAAAAAATTAAAATTTTTTTTTATGGATAATTTTTTTTTTATACTTCAAGGATGGGCTAAGCCCCTTAGGAAGGGCTGGGACGGGTTCAAATTTGACCGCTGCTTGTTTACATCATGTGGTTTGGAAAATTGATCAACGACCATAAAATTGCCATGATCCAGAGGATGAATTGATGGTGAAAATGATACCAGTGATGGACGGAGACAGGATTCCTTTTGGCGATTCGACAAGGAGGTGTTTATTTATTGAAGAGAGTTGAACTCGTTTCCGATACTCGCAATATGGTGTTTTAATTCTGCATACTCCCCGTGAATTAGCATCCCAACATGCCAAACTTGAGCAAATATTGTTGAATGAGTTAAGATTTTATAGAGCATACCAAGAAAAGTTTTCTTATGATTGATGTTATGGCATGACAATTCAAAAATGAATATTAATTTATGCGTAGTTGGACAGAATATATTCCAATTTTCATTTTTCCCGTAACATTGCAAGAGAATTGGGCTGGATATTTTCCTATTAAAAAGAAGTTGGGCTGGATATTTTCCTATTAAAAATAAGTCTAAGGAGGTGTTCTCAGCAATGTTAACCAATATTCCACTTTATGATTATAATGACACCTTTGTTGGTTTTATCTGTGTGTCAAGTGATGCACGTGACTTTTGGGAACAACCAGGTTATCCACATGAGAATAAAGAATCTCTTTCCAGTATTTTTAACTACCAAAGTCAAAGAAGTAGTGAGACAAGCAAGTCCAAAGTAGAAATACATCGTTCCTTTTAAATTCCTCCAACATCCAGAATCTACAATTTGGCATCAAAAGTGACATCTAAGGTGTGTTCAAGGATGCAATTTTTCTTACTGAAACTATCACATTTAGAGGCACTTATTGAAGCAGTTGGAAATCTCAATTGCATCTTCAAACATTCAAAAAACAAATTATCATCAACATGTGTACCCAGTTAAAAAACAAGCAACAAGACAAAGCTGTTTTATGAAAATGAATGTTTAAGTCATTAACTTCAAGCCACTGTTTCCACCAAACTGACATTAATTTTGAGAACCTGAGAGAGGTTTTTCTTCAGAACAGGCCAATATACAATAAAATATCTCAATTTTTACACAGGTATTATGGTTTAAGAGAATTGAATTCATCTTCATAGGGAAATTTTTCATATTTTTAAAATTTTTGTCATAGTCATCAACTTCAAAAGAAGATTCCGATGAGCTAGAGGGGAATCTGGAAAAATGAATACATGAGTTTCGTCGAGAACATGTTCAATTACAATTTTTTTTCCATATTTCACACAACTATCACCATTTGAGATATGCAGGTGGGGATTTGAAGCCTATTTTTCAGTAATCCGCTTCCTGAAATGAAGCAAATCAGTTGTAACTATTTCTATTTTTAGAGTTCCGTTAGACTTTGAATTCAAGGCTAGGTAGATGTAGTTTTTCTATAAATTTATAGATATCTGATAGGATCTAGGGTTGGATTTTTAAGAGCAAAGAGGCTCTTTGTTTGTAATAGCTCCAATTTCAGAGAATGAATAAAAATTATAGAGATGGAAGGTTGAAGTTTCCATGGCAGAGATTTCTTGTGCCGTCTTTTTCTTCAGTAATTAATATTCTCATGTAATTGTTTATCTTGTTTCCCACTCTATTTTGTATTTTCTTTCATGTTTGAATAGCATTTTATGGTCTAGAATTCATCTTACATGCTTTAGTTTCATTTGTTCAAGCATTTCAAAATAAATTTCTGCTAAAGCCTCTTGCAAACCTCACCCAAGCTTGGTGCTCTACTTGATGGTCTGTCTTCCTAGTCCTCTAATCAACCTAAAAAATCCTCAAAACTGAGGGAATGGTGTCTACCTTACCTCTTTCCATGATCCTTTCAAACCCTTACCTTTTGCAATTCTACTTATGTCTGATTTTTTACTCCATTTTCCCAATGGCCTCCTCCATCACTGTACTACCAAATCTTTATAAAAACAATTTGTTAATCTGACCTTCTAAATGATTTGATTGAATATATTGAGTATGAAAACCTTGTAAATAGTGAGAGATCCCTCTTTGATTGTATTAGGTCAGAAATATAGTCTAAAGTGGATCTGTTGTTACCTCGGGGTTTCCTCTACACAACCCATTTTGTGATAAAATGCTTCCTTAAAAATTTATTAATAAAAAATGATATGTACAACATTTCATACAAAAAAAGGGCAGGTTGCATAACAAACTCCACAAGTGAAAAATTACCGCAATTTAGTGCCCTATAAGTGAATCAAAACTAGCATAGTATAGGATTCAGGGGATAATCTAATTTAGAATAGTTTGAGTAATTAGCATTTACACAAAATCCGTATGGCCCATAGAAAAAAATAAATGCAAGAAAAACATCAAATGGGTCTTAAAGGCCACATTCAAGATAGAAATTTATTCTAAGCAGCTGTTAGAAAACAGGATCAGAGAGCAATAATGATAAATAAGATGCAAATATAAAATAGATTAATACATTACAAGAGAGACACCAATATAATTTGGTTCACCCAAGATGTGATACATCGACACAAAAATTTCCACTACTTTTATTATTATACCATCCAACAAAATGAAGGGATACAACTTGCAACAAACTCATTGCACTTCCACTTCACTCTCGCATAGTCTCTCTTAAACAATCACAAAGATCATTTTACAATGCTACAATACAATACAATACTCAATCGTATTACAATGCCTTCCTTTTATATAGGAAATACCCTGGGAAATACCACAGGATATCCAAAACCATGTGCCTGTAAATCACCCATTATTGACCAAGCCATGACTATGAAATTCCAACATTTTACAAGGCATTTTTTCCTAAATTTATGCTACGCGGGAACTTCCCCTGAACCCCCGTCGGGGAGGGGGGGATCCCAAATCAGTCGTTTCCCCCTCTGGACCCCCCATGGCTATTTTAGTGGGGGAAAGACCCCCACACCCCCTGTCATGGTACTGGGATCCAAACATGACTGGAACACGATCTTTGAATTAGGAAGATGTGGCTTGAAGGCCACATTCAAGATAGAAATTTAATCTAAACAACGGCAATAAATCTCATGTCAGGTGGGGGGTCATGATCTTTAGGAATAAGGGCTTGCCTCCCTAGTGTAAATTGGCTCATTAATCTATAGGGAAATGTCCCAACCATCTTTTGCTTGATAGTTTAGGCACTTCTCCTTTGATATTTCCAAATGTAGGCAATGGTACTTGTCATTTTCAAGAGTAGGAAGAGGTGGTTAGTTGTGGTGTTCTCCTCTCTTATACCTAACAATGAACCCAATGATCAGGCATAGTTTTGAAATGGTGGGAATGGATTGAACCAGGGAACGGATAAATTTCTACGGTAACCCAACGTCTCATTGTGCAATGAGTCATGCTACAAAACTCCATCACTTGCGAAGTTGCACCAACTTTGGATCCACTTTCCCAACTTGCACCTAGATCTATAGGTGCAAGTTAGCACATATCAAAGCCCTACCAAAACAAGTAAAATCATCACATACAATGTGATTGAGATACTATCATTCCTCATTTTTTGAATAAAGTTTCCATGTTGCATGGAATTCCATTGTTGATGAGAGATTATCCTTGAAATTGGTAAATTTCTAAGAGATAGAACTAGGGAAAATCTAGCCACAAATATTGGATGCCCAAACCCATACTAACTTGTAAAACAAGAAAAAAAAAGTGTTTAATCATTTCATCTTTTTGTGGAAGGGACACTTGATGTTGGGGATTCCAAGTTTTTTCCGACACTAGCCCAAAGATAAGCCAGCAAGCCTTACGAACCATGCAAATATATATTTCTTAGGCTTAATAAACTTTTACCAAACACAATAACACTAAAATAAGGTTGGTTTAGTTTTGTTTCAATTACAAGTCTAGGAGTGAGTCACATGTGGCCATTTGCACACATATATTTCTTTAAACCCTTGGAACAATTACAATACCAATCTTGCCAAAACCCTAGGGATTAGATACCCAATTTAAGAAAGAGATCATTAGTAATTCATGACCATGCTCAATGATGGGTCTCTTAGGTCAATACAACCAAAACATACTTTTCATATCCTCCCAAAATTTCATGTGTGAGAATAACCATCAAACAAATAATTCACTTTGACAATTCCTTTGTTGCCTATGTACTTTCCCAAGAACCATGACAACTTGGCCCAATTTTTTCCCTTGAACACGGGGGATCACCCGATGAAGTGGTTTTGAAAGTAAACCCAATTCATATAGAATCCCCATTCCAAGTCAAGCTATGCTTGATATTTTCATATGCTTTTCATATATGACCATGAAGTTGCTTTTTTATTTGGACTCTGGCTAGAATCAAAACAAGGGTTTGGAAGTTCAATCCTTTCCAATTGGATTTCCCTAGTGATACCCTTGTTTGAATGCAATTGTGAAGTAGAACTTTCCAATTTCCATGGTCCTCACAATATGAATAACCAATTTAGCATAGAGGGATTAGCCACTATTGAAATTGGGTATAATTTCCAATTGTCCATTAACACTAACATCATGATGTCAAAAGAGGTAATTTCCATTGTTGATATATTTTCATCATAACTCTGGCAAATTTTCCACTCATTCATCTTCTCAGTTTTGATGTCATTTGGTGACCATGTGGCAATGTAACATAGAAGTATTTTTGTAACATGATGCCAATATTCCAATGCCCCATTGCCAGACTTTCAACCCATCATGGAGATCGAATGTCATTCTCAAAATCAAATATTTTGTGCCTTCTTCTTGGTCTTTCAACCACTTACCAACATTACAACAATGCTGAAAGTACTCAATGTATATGTTTGAGTGTGTTTCTGTGTTGATAGTATATTGCAAATGCGTCGATGTAACATAGTATAACACACTATAGTGCTGGTTGAATACTTCAAGGCATCAAAATGTTTTAACCCCTTGTCTAAATCAAGTGTTAGAAGATGGTAACGTTGTCGCTAACACATCAAAAGAGATATAAATCAAACATTATTACATCATTGTCACATTGTATAATGTCTAAAGGATTTACACACACATTGGAACAAGGTTGAAATAATTGTAAGTTTGTTTTTAATTGTTACAACTATGTCGTTAAGTTGTTAAAAGTTCAACACACACCACTTACCCATAAGCCTTTAATGGTGATACAAAGTTGTATATTCCCACACATTCCATGGTATCATCTGAACCGCCAACTTGTAGACCAATATAATGAACAAGCTATGAAAGTATATATTTCATAACTAACATATCCAAGTTATATTAAGAGTTCAAAAATTACCTTTACGGATCCAATAATTTGTGAGGGTACTTTTTCTACTTCTCAAATATAATAGACAACATCTTTGAGGGTTATGTCGCTTTATCCAATTTGAATAGGGTTGTGGTATGGAATAATTTTTTGAAGGCTTTATCATCTACAATAATATGTTTCTCAAAATTATCATGCTAGGATTAAGCCTTCCCTTTTGGAAAATATCCTTGGGTGGAATTTCTATGACACCCACTTCACTTGCACATTGTAGGTTACATAGAAATGAATTAGATGGAGTCCATTACGGTCCAATGCTGATCCAAGATAACGATCATCAATGATTACATTGATTGAAAATATAACAAGATTTATGAGGCTACCAATGCCATAGAAAAGCATGTGCTTGTTAAACACAANCTCATCGGACGGAGGAGGAGCAAAGTTAACGTTGACTTTGCTCCTCCTCCGTCCGATGGAGGGAGGATTGCTCCATAGCTAGCTCACTCCAAAAACAATTAGTTCATTTATCAATGAGAAAGCATGTGAGTGAAAATCATATTTCCATTTATTTAATTTAGATATCCACTTTAAACAAGCATTTGTCATTTTACTTAAATATTTGGTCCATTAAATTATTTTTTTTCTTTTTTTTCTTTATTTTTTAGCGTGGTTCACAACCTCGATAATTGTGGTTGGGGCTCGTTATATCCACAATTTAAAATCTAGGGGACCCAGCCGAAGGGGCATTGCCCTATTGGCTCCAGTTTTGGGAGCCTAACCCCGAAGGACCCAGAGAGTTGGGTTCGTGAGAATTAAACTTTTGACCTCAATATGAATGGTCTTTGGACTGTGACTCCAACCAACTGAGATACCCCTCGGGACTTATTGATCCACGAAATTATTATCTAGAAAGGATGGAAATATATGTATTTGGTGAAGAGATGAGACGAGTCTCAAACACTTCGAAATATATTATTGTATAAAATAAAATGTAGAAAATAAATGCCAACTCTATAAAGGAAGAAATAAATATTTACATACTACAAGGGCAAGCCAATCCCATGGTTTCATTAAAGATAATAAATATTCATATAAAATTCGACAATTGGGGTCCATGTTTTTGTCATTTTTCCATGCCTTCTGAATGGATCCTCCTAAATCGAGCATGTTGTCGCCTAATTCACACCTCAGGTCATGTGGCAAAAATATTCAAGCCAATGGATGCGACCTTAGGGCAAAGTGAGAGTCAAGTGAGGTCACTTGATCTTGACTTCTTTGTATAGGCCAACTCCTAGCAAAGCAAAGGGGGGTGGTACCTATGAAAATGATTTAAGGTTTTTAATCTATGAAATGAAAAACAACTATTCTAAGAGTTAAAAATGAAATAATTTTAATTTAAAACAACAGATTACTTCAATATAAAATTTATACCAACAAGTTTAAAATAAAACATCATTCATGACATTGTAAAATTTGACTTAGACATAAAAAATAGTAATGACCAGTGCCAATGAAATGGAGTGCTTGTTTATGAGGGTTGTTGTTGTGGTCTCAATGAAAGTATTGTAGTGTCTCAGTTGGTAAATTTTAGATTATTAAATGAGTAGATTAGGGAGTGGGTTTATTCTTGGTTTGACCCACTAAGACTCACCTTCTTAAACTGAGTTCTAAAGAAAATTCACCAAGTGTCCAAAGGGGTGAGGCATAACCTGCTTAGAGTATCCCCCTGAATCTGTGGTATACGTTCTTTGCAACCTCCCGAGTTCTTAAATATTCATTTTATGTGGATTTCCCCATTAAGTTAGTCACTTTAATCCGTTTCAAGTTGTCCCACCGTTCTAGTGAAAGGACTGGGGTGTTCACAAGAGAATACAGGGGGGACTAAAGCCTTTGTTTATTTTAAAAATTTGATCAAATGTGTGTTTATTTAAAAATCACATTACTGCTACTCTCGTTTCCCCTTTTAGGTACTTCAAGAACACGTACGAATTTGTTAATTTTAAAAGTAAGAAGAAATACAAATGAAAATATAACTAAGAAATGAAATCAACTACTCTAAAGAAATCAAACCATACAAGAAAAAAGAGACGACACGGTTCCCCCCCTTGGGGGATGGGGTGTGGGCACTTGGATGCCCACTCTCTTCTTTTTTTGCAATAATTATTACAATGATAGAATACTTGTGCTCCTTTGAAGAATAGGAAACAAGTTTACAAAATTTGAAGCTTTTAAATTTGCTTGAAGAAAAGGTATAGAGAGGAATGGATCCTGAATGGCTTGAATCTTTAAAATTTCACTAGAGTACCTTTCTACCTATTCAGAAATTACTGCAAAACAACCAACAAACGTAACACTAAATAAACCTTTAAAATAATAAATGTTTTTATTAGATTTAAGTATTGAAAGATAGGCTTTACAAATTTAAAAGCTAGATGCAAAAGATAGATCTATAATGAAATATTTGAGCTCTGAATGCTTAGTTATTATCTTCAAAAAGTAAATTTTACATGTGATTTCTAACTTAGAAATACTTTGCAACTAGTATAAGAAAGCTAACCAAGAATTTAGTGTAATGAAAGAGAGAAGGTAGAAAGAAAGCTCATATCCCAGAAACTTGGGCAATGGATTCCTCTAGTGGAGGGTGGGAGGATTGAAATATTATTCAAAGAAACATAAAATTTTGATGGAATCAAACAAAAACCAGCACTCCTTCACGCAATATATCCCTACACAGCTTGAATAAAAACTACACCAATAGCATTATATCTGGTATTACCTATGCAAGAAATTGGAAAAGCATGCATATGAATAGGTAAAGCATACACCTTCAATATTTATTTGCATAAATAAATAAGTAACAACTTACTTAATATCTCCTACTGATTATCATTAATCCTTCCAAGGCCAGTTATAACATCAAGTAAAGTAGCAAGAAGCTGATAAAATTTTACCTCATAAAGCACAACGATCGCCATACATTGATGTGCTACATAAGTATGCCTACAAATCCTTCTATTTCAAATAAAAAATTCTCAAGATGATACATAGAGTACACAAGCAGCGTTTCGATAATTCTCATGGAAAATGAAGTGAACTTGCTCTGTTTAAATAGAAAACCAAGAGTTGGGAAGTAGTTATTCAAGGGTTTGGTAATGGTAAGATCAAAAAATTAGAAACCCAACTCTCAAAACTCAACATTTTTCCTTAAAGGATGCGCATCCATCTTGGGAAATGCACCCCACTTAGAGAGATGTGCCCCTCTCTTGATGAGAAAACATCACGTGCTTTGTTGTTTCAGAAATAACAAGTTTTAGCTATCCCAAATCCTTAGGATACTTTCTTCTTTACTTTTCCAACTCATGGAAATCGATTCCAACATGTTTCCGTGTTTTTCTGAGTTGTAGAATTTTTTAATTTATCCAAAGTTTTGGTATTTTTTGGGTTTTTTGAGTAATAATGAATTTTGGACATAAATAATTACTCCAAAACTTAGGGAAGTGGGTTTAGGGGTTAAGTGGGTGCTCTGAGTTAGAAAATGAGCACATCCATGCCAATTATTCCTCCTAACCACACTTTTATGCCTTAGAGAAAATTTACAATTAACTTATTAAAAATAATCTTGAAAAAACAAATACAAATATTTTTCTCCAAAAACTAAAAAAAAACTATGGGGGACTTAGTACATGTTCATATGACTAAAAAATGAATAGAATGTTAATATATATTAACACTTAGGTTTTAATAACCTCCTGAGGCCTAACCATCAAGATAATTATTCCAGTTTTGGAGGCTTGAGTGAAAAACTCGAAAATGATATATTGTTAAAAAACGATATATAATTAACAAGGAAAAAAAACCCTGGGATAATGTATTAATGACTAATTCGTAGGAAACCAAACCTTTTACATAAATTCATCATGCCAAGTCATTTTATTACAATTTATCATGGGGTATGAGGATGTTTTTTTAAATAAAAATAAAGAAGGGGCCTAGGAAGGCCTAAATGGACTTTTGAACTTGGAATTTGAACAAGTACTAGTTCATCTTTGACGACTCACTTGAAAATGTAATTGAGTGTAACCTATTTGGTAACATATCGTTCCCATTATGGGACGTGTGATTGATATGAATTTCATAAAAATTAATCATACGAGAAACCTAGAACCTTTGGTTCTTGCACCAAACTAAGATAAGTTAATCACATGTATTAAATAACCAAATGAAATAATAAGTTGCAACATATGATACAAAGATAATATACAAAAAATTAAACTAATATACATTACTTTACAAAAGATAATATACAAAAGGAAAACTCATCTAGAAAATAAAATGCAGAGGAAAGGGTTAGAAATCCATAATACAAAGATGCCCCCATGGGAATCAGATGTTGTCCCTGAAAAATAGCTTCAGAAGATTCCCATTTACTGGTAGAGTTTTCTTTTCTCCATCAATGTCGGTTAGATAAAATGAGTTGATACTAGCCACATTATGGATGATGTAGGGAATCATCCACAAGCTGTCAAAATTTCTGTGTCTGTCGGGATTTTCTCTCTCTTGTACCAGACTAACACTATGTCTCCCTTCTAAAAATTCTTGTCCTCGATGAATTGTCAAAATTTCTCTTAACCTTGTGCGGACTTCTGACACTCTAATAAACTTCCTTTCTTCCGACTTTATCCAATTCTACCAACTCGTTAATTCTTTTATGATAATCACCCTGATATGAACCTGAATCTTGAAGAGCCTGATACACTGGAAACTTGAGATGAATCGGTAAGTCACATCCATGCAATAAACCAACTCAAAATGATACTTCTTAGTTGCACTTTTCTTAGTGATTCTATCTGCCCAAAGTGCAAACTTGATTTTACTATCCCAAGCCTTTTTGTTATCACCAAGAATCTTTTTAATGATGGTCATCAAGTTTTTGTTGCTTGACATAGAAAGACCATTTCCCTAAGGATAGAAATTTAAGGAATGAGATATAATAATTCCATACTTAAAACATAATGAAGACATTGCTACCGAATTGAAGGGTTTGGCATTATCGATAGTTATCTTAGCAGGCACCCAAAATCTAGTGATGATTTTGTCTTCAAGGATGTCCATAACCACTTTCTCGATTGTTGCTTTAGTAGGTATGGCCTCTATCCAGTTGGTAAAATATATTTTTTCTATCAAAATCCAAGTGTAACCATCACTTGAATTATCCTTAAATTTACCAATGAAATCAAGACCCCATTGTTGAAAAGGGGCTTGGACTACTACTGACTTTAAAGGTAATGCAAGAAGTTTTTGTTTCTTGTGAAAAGTTGACATTTCTAGAAATTCGTAACAGAATTTTGCACATCAGTAAGCAAGGTGGGCCAATAGTATCATGGTCTAATATTTTTGCGGGCTGTAGTTTTAGTTGCAAAATGACCACCAAAAAATTATGAATGGAATTCTCCTAAGATTCTTTTAGACCCTTCTTCATCAACACACTTAAGTATGAGAACATATGGGTTTTTCCAACCCAAACCATCTTGGGTAAGACAATACTTAGTGGCTTTCAATATAATGACCTTCTTTTGTGGTCGACTAGATGTTCTGGACAAGTTAGGTTGAGGAGATATAAAATTATATCTGAATACCACTACCATTGTTGAAGACATTGAAGCTCTACTAAACTGGATGATGTTGATGACCTGATCTGACACACCATGCCTAAGGCCTACTCATTTCCCTCTGTCATGATTTTAGCAAGTCCTTTACCTTTGATCAGTTTAGTGGGTTTAATTTCAAAGTCATATTCCTGGATATTTGATACCCACTTTCCTCTTATACTAAGGCAATCTTGCTGAGTGAGGGACATAGCCCACTACTTTAGAATAATCAATGTAAGTTCTAAAGTGTTTTAAAGACTTAACAAGGGCATAAAATTGTTTTTCCATTGTAGTGTACTTTAGCTCATATTTCTATAAGGATCTATTCATGAAGGCAATAATTTATTCCTGACCCTCCTTGTTCTGTTGCAACAAAACTCCGACAATTGAGTCCTATGATGCAAATGAAAAAATATGGATTTCTTTGGATTGATCAAGACTTATTAAAACTGGACATCTTGAAATACAATCTTTATTTACCTCGAAGGCTTCCCTTCCTTCTTTATCCTGTTCAAACTTAACATCTTTCTTGAGTAACTTTTGCATGGGTTTCATCAATTCGGCCAAGTTTGGTATGCATATTATTATAAATTTTATCTGACCATTAAAATAATACAAGGATTTCTTATTTTGAGGCAAAGGAAATTTATTTATGGCTTCTACTATTTCAGGTTCAATCTTAACACCACATTTGGAAATGCTGTGTCCAAGCAATTTTCCTTCACCTATCCCAAAAATTGATTTAGCAAGATTTAGATTAATGCCAAACTTTATACACCTTTCAAAAAACTTCTTGAGATGGCCTATGTGATCAAATATTTCTTTAGAAAATACTATAAGGTCATCTTAATAGATTTCAATTATTTTTCCAATCAACTCATTGAAGGAATAATCCATATCTCTTTGGAAAGTTGCACCTACATTTAATAGACCAAAATGAATCCTCAAATATTCAAATGTTCCCTAAGGTGAACTGAAAGTGGTCTTATGTCGATCTTGTTTTTTAACAAGGACTTGATTATACCCGATAATCCATCTAACATAGACATCAGACTTGACCCAGTTACTCTTTGAAGTAATTTCTCCATATAAGGAAAATGGTAGTTATCTTTTATGCATGAAATACTCAAATTTCAGAAATCAATGCATATCCTTAACTACCCATTCTATTTATTACTACTAGCAAGTTTGAGCACCATGATGAATGACTTGTTGGAGCAATGATGGTTGCTACCAACATTTTCCATAGCTTATTTTGGACCATGGGGGCCAATTTGTGATTTATTCTTCCAAGTTTTTTGTCGAAAGGGCATGTTGTTGAGTTTTAATTGGATTATGTGTTGAAATACATAATCCCGGTAACCTTTTAATTCAGCATATGTAAACACATACACATATTTGAATTCTTTCACTAATTATATCAAGTCCTTTCTCTCTTTTTTCATAAGTCCTTTTTCCAATTTTTATTTTTCTTGGCTCTTCCTCAGTACCAATATTTATTTCTATATAGTCCTTTGGCTTTATGGTTTCTTTCTTTTTATATCTATCTTTCCTATTTATTTATTTTTAAACTAGAGTAGATCCTTCTATTGCTAAAAAAATGAGAGATAATTGTTCACATCAAGAAGACAACCCTCTCAACAAAGGGAAAACAGATCCAAATTCTTTATGAGGAGGTATAAAACAGTCTGCCTCTAAAGGAAACTAAACGAAACCATTTACAGATGAAGTTTGTGAGAATAATTCTAATACTCTAGTTCATAAAACTGGAATAATAAAGTAAGAAAACAAGCAGAAAATACTAGACAGAGCAGTAATAAAGATTAATCTGCAACATACTTGACTCCACGGTTTGCAGGAGCTTCAGTGTTGGAGTTCAGACTGATCCCTAAGTGAGAGGCACTTTACTGTACATGTCTAGTAATCTCGTCTAGTTGGAGGAGGATGGCTTGGTGAGATTCTCCTCTTTCCATCAGGACATTTCTCATTAGTAATTTTTGGTGCCAGGCCATATCCAATGATTTCATGTATAGAGCGACTCGACCTTGAGGGTATCCTGGATCCAGGAGGAGGACTTCAAAATACCTTCGCACATCTTGATCTGGAGTACAGTGTCTAGCAACTCTTGCTTCCTCTTTGGCCTCCTCTATTTCATCTTTTATTTCCTTAGGAGTATTCTCATTGTATAGTTGAGCAGTCCTGACAATGTTTTTCATCATTCTAAATGGGGTGGTAGGGGTAAGGCTGAGGAGAATGATTCCTTGGATTTCTTGTGTCTGTAATGCCTAGGATGCAGAGGCATATTGAAATAAAGGAGTAGGGAAGACTTC
Source organism: Pseudotsuga menziesii (assembly GCA_001517045.1). Classification (NCBI taxonomy): domain Eukaryota; kingdom Viridiplantae; phylum Streptophyta; class Pinopsida; order Pinales; family Pinaceae; genus Pseudotsuga; species Pseudotsuga menziesii. The sequence continues at coordinate 12,793 of LPNX010968103.1, read as the reverse complement.
CAACATAGGGTCGAAAGGGGGGAAACGCACATAAACACAAACACAAGTAAACGTAGTCTTGGAGGATCCAAAGAAATGAGGGGTGTGGAGAAATCAGATAGGACCTAGGGAGGAAAACGATAGAGAGGGATGTAATGAATTGTTGTGGTAAACGCCCAGGGGGGACCAAGGGAAGCCATAGAGGGTGTTGCATGTGCACTAGACTAGACCAAAGACAAATGAAATCTAGAAAACTAAAGACTACTAACGCCATACAATAGAGAAACCAGTGATTATATAAATACAGGCTTACCATTATTAACTAGACCGAACGGTAAGGATTAATACTCAGGATGTTTTCCTTCCAGGATGTACCTGCCATGATTTTCAGATGAAGGAAAATATGAATCCACATGTGCTTCGTTCTTTCAACGACTTTCCTCTACCATCATCCCTTCTAGGTGATGAATATATTTTGTGCCTATTTCCCTTCCAGTGTTTAAACTTACATGAGAATGATGAGGTGTGGGTCATGCTGAGGGTTGAGAGGTGGTGGCATGAGGCCCTTCAATGTGCCTCCCATGCCCTTCCCCACTTTCCCCGATATTCACCTTCCATGGGGAGTTGAAGTCCTGCTCTTGAATATTGATGAGCTGATCTCTGAGAGGTTGCAATTGGAGAAGATCCCAACAGAGATCTAAGGTTTCATTGCTTTCCTTGACTCCGTGATTGGAAAGTCTGTAGGCCAATTTGTTTCTAGCTCTTCTTATATGGATTGTTTAAATTATAGAAAAGGTGAAGATCAAATATCTCAGCTGTTCTTTAAGCCAATCAAGCCTCCAATGTTTAGTGAGTTTGTTGAGTGGAGTTCCATTGGAAAGCTTCTTCACGATGTTTATAATATTTTTCGAATCTCCTTCTATTATTAAGGCTCTCTAGGAATATATTTTGGCAATGGAAAACCTTGTTAGAATCGCTTGCAGTTATACAACATTGTTAGTGGTTTTACCTATATATTTCGAGTAGATATGCAAGATCTCCCTCGTCTCTGATCTAAAAACTCCACCAATTCCAGCAGAGCCTGGGTTTCCTTTTGGGGCCCCATCGAAGTTTAACTTTAAAAAAGGAAAAGTGGGGGGGAGGGGGGCACCAAGATGAAGGAATAGTTTTCTTGGGTTGAGGAGGTTCAGTAATTCCTTTCGAAGGTGAGAGGATGAAATCCCAAGCCTGAAGAATGATACGCTCAGCCAGAGAGCAAGAAAGAGCATTAGGTGTCCATGGGGTAATTTGCACAGTATCCGGAATATTTGATTTGATGGTAAGGAAAAATTTCTGGAGGGTGAGTGTCTCATGTTTGAATATCCTTCCATTCCTTTCTTTCCAAATGTTCCAAAGAGCGAACCCTGGAAAGAGCTTCCATAGTCTGTTAATGATTGGGTTGTTGAAAGGTTGTGGATGCCAATATCGAATAGTGTCATTGATGTTGTTTCTTTCTCTGTCTGGTATTTTGAAGAGACATGCTCCCCAGTCCTAGATACTGTTGGAAAAATTGCATTGGTTTATAAGATGTTCTTTAGATTCCTGCTCCTGCTCACAGAGTACACATTTGGAGGGACCTATGAAGCCTCTCCTTAATAGTTTTTCCCAAGTGAGGATTTTTCCATGCACCGTTAGCCAAAGGAAGGTTTTTATTTTCGGCCAGAGGTGGGAGTCCCAAACCCTTCCCTAGATAGGATCCTTTGTGAGAGCCTCATGAGAGGAAGCTAGATGATAGGATTCTCTGATAGTAAAGAATCCATTGGGCTATGCTCCCCATCTTATCTTGTCCACAGACTGGTGCATAAGGATTTTCCTTGACTGCAAGTTCTCCCAAAAATTAGTGTGATCTTGAATTAGGTTATGATCCTGCCATGCCTCATTGGGGAGCTAGACTCTTCACTTATTTTGATTAGGATTTGTTATCCAATACTGAGCTACAATGAATTTTCCTTCATTCTACATTTTGAGTTGCAGGGAGTGGAAATTGATGTCTGATTACAGAGGAAGCATCTGCTTCCAGGAGTCTTCCCAAAATAAAATAGTATTCCCATTTATGATTACCCCAAAACTTTGGTTTCTAATGATTTCCCTCTATTCCCATGTAGAATTCCAGATTATCGATCCATTGCTTAGATCCTCCATTCTGATGAGATCATCATGTGGCACCCCTACAACATACTTTTCCTTCCATATGTTGACCCAAGGTAGAGAATGTTCTATTAGGTAGCGCCACCATAGTTTTGCACTGAGGATTCTGTTGACGATGAGGACGTCTCTCAAACCTAGCCCTCCCATGCCTTTTCCAGTGCATAGTTTGTTCCAGGCTACAAGGGTCCATTTCTGATTTTGTGGTGCTCCTCCCCATAAGACGTTTCTTTGAACGTTCCTAATGGACTTGAGCACATGCTGAGGAGAAGCCATCACTGGTAATAAATATAAAGGCATTGCCTGTAAAATCGATTTTAAAAGACCAAGTCTTCCCAAAAAGTTTAGAGTGCACAAAGTCCATGATGAGAGTTTGCTTTCCAATTTTGATAAGAGCTCTTTCCAAGAGGATTTCTTAAGAGCAGATTTAATGAGTGGGGAACCTAGGAATTTGAAGGGCGGAGACCTCTTCTAAAAACCCAGATTCTCGATGATTCTGAGCTAGATGATAATTGGGGTAGAAAATAAATAGATATGGGATTCGAGATTATTGATAGACATTCTCGAGGATTCTCTGAAATTATTGAGTATCTTCTTGAAGGCTCTTGATTCTTTGACTGAAGATTTCCCCATCAACATAGTATCATCTATGAATTAGAGGTGAGAGTGTTGGGTCCCTAAAGTAGTGAGCTTAAGACCTTGGATTTGATTCTCCCGAACATGGGCCGAAATGAATATTCCAATCCCCTCAACTAAAATGATGAAGAGATAAAGAGAAAGTGGGTCTCCCTTCCTGATCCCCCTTGAGCTTGAGAAAGTGGAAGTAGGGGATCCATTTAGCAGAATAGAAAAGAAGACAGAAGATACTAGGGCTAAGATCTAGTTCACCCAGGAGTGGGAGAAGCCAAAGGCTAAAAGCACTCTCTTCATAAATTTCCATCTTATTTTATCAAATGCTTTGGACATGTCGAGTTTTATAAGCATGCCATATTATCAAGAGGTCTTGAGAGAGTGAATGGCTTCATGAGTTGTAGTGATTCCATCCATAATTTTCCTGCCTTCGACATAACCCATTTGTTCAGGGGAGATGACAAAAGGGAGAATGGGTTTTAGTCTGTTGGCTATAACCTTCATGATTATTTTGTAAATCACATTGCAGAGTGCTATTGGTCTAAAGTTGGTAGGATCTGTAGGATTTTCCATTTTGGGAACAAGGGTGATAAAGGTGGAGTTGAGGGCAGGGAGAATAAGATCAGATTTTCTTGAAGCTTCGACCACTTTCCATACATCTATATTGACCATGCTCCAGCATGCCTATAAAAATTCAATGGTGAATCCATCGGGTCCTCGAGATTTTCCAGGATTCATGTACACCACTTCTTCTTCCACTTCCCTCAGTGAAATATCCTGAGTGAGACTGAAATTTTGTTCCTGCAAGATAATAGAGGGGATATGCTGCAACACTTGATTTATTGCCGGTGATATGTCTATCAATGATTCAATAAGTATATCCTTACAGTAGTGAGTCAGATCCTGCTCAATTTCCTCTGTGGTTTGCAGCGCTCCACCATGTTGGGAATTGAGTTTGGTTATCATGTATTGATGTCTTCTTTGCAGCATTGAATGGTGGAAGAATTTGGTTATTTTTTCACCCTCCTTTATCCATTTTATTCTATATTTTTGTTTCCATAACTCCTCCTTATGCTGATCTCTGATATTTGGTTGGACTTGAGTTTTCTTCTCTTGTAGTTTGAGCTCTTCCATGTATCCAGTTTAAATGGCCTGTAATTGGATTGTCTTAAGCTACGTTTCTAGTATTATCTTCTCCTTGAAGATGTTGCAAAATTCCTTTTTGTTCCAAGTTTTTATTTATTTTTTCAACTTATTCAATCGTTGTTGAAAGGTGTACATGCATAATCCTTAAATATGAGTGGATTCCATCGACCAATCCTTGATCTTAGATTGGAAATATGGATGAGATAGCCAGAATTTTCCAAAGATGAAGGTTTTGTTCTTGTGGGGGCCTTCCAGATCCATCCTAAGGTAGACAGGCCAGTGATCAGAGCCCATCATTGGTAAAATAGTATCCAAGAGATTGATACGGTTTTACAAAAGGGATTCTGAGGCAAGGAAGAGGTCAAGTCTGCATGCAATTTTATGCTCTCCCCCTCTACGATTGTTCCAAGTATATATATCGTTGGAGGTTTGCTTACCATACAGCTTGAGATATCTGATTAGAAATTGAAGAGTGAGACTGTCTCGGTCCAACTTTCGAATTCATCCTTTTTTTCCTCTAAGGAAGATATTATATTGAAATCCCCTCCAATTATCCAGTTTGGAGAAGGGATTTGATCATGCAACCATCTTAAATGATTGAGAAAGCTGATTTTTTGTTCTGTATGTTGTGGTCCATAGACATTTGTAATCACTCCTTCTTGATTGGTACCAATTATCCTGAACCATCCCGAGAGAGTGTGGATGTACGAGAAAAAACCTTCCATATGTAGCAGAGTAGGGTCCCAAATTATTGCTAGTCCTCCTGAGCATCCTTTGGAATTAAGATCCATTACCTAGGCATTTTTCCAACATCGTTGAATGAAGCTTTGGAGTTTTTTCTCTGAACATTTGGTTTCTTGGAGCATAAGAATTGCAGGTTTCTTAGAGAGAATCCTATTCTTGAGGGGCCATCTTTTGGAATCACTTCCGTTTCCACGAATGTTCTAGGTGATGATTTTTAAATCCATAATCAAACCTGAGATTGAAAGTGCATTTCTAAGGGGGATTTTTTCCCCGAGTCTGTTAAGTAGGTTCCTAGTTCTTGAATTAACTGTTTGTTAGTTTTTCTTCCTTTTGTCAGGGAATTGCTCTGAATTTTTGGCATATCCCTTTTCTTTTGAGCTTTGGTTCCTAAATGTCATTGATTTAGACCACTCACAGATGGAGTTCCCTGTTTGGTAGCTGGCTTGTCCTTATCCATAGAGTTGTACAAATCTGCTAGGAGATCCCATTATTGCTGATGAATGTTCTTTGTTTCACCTGTTGTGATTATTGCTATTAGGGTAGTTACATCGAGCTCTACTAGCTCCATGTCATTTGTTTCTACACATTATTCTTCTTCAGTCATAGTTTGGTCTTCTACAACTGGAGAAGGGAAAACTTCTTGAGAGAGCCGCGCTAAAAGTAGGATTTTTTCTTCCACCACTGTTGGCCGCCATGGCTGCCAGAGGGTGAGAAACCCTAGAAAAACCGTCAAACCCTAATGAATATAGTTGCTTTAATCATAGCGTTTTTTTCTCAAAATGAAATTCGTCTCTACTTTCTATCTTTCCTATCAAATTTACTTTCCCATTCAAAAACTTTCCTAGAGACATGATTCCTAGGTGGATCCTCTTCTTCCTTGTAGGAACATTCGTCTTCCAGATATATGACCTAAAAGTCTAAAATTTCTTTCATATTTTTGATGAAGTTTATAATTTGCTTGTCATATTTAAATACTTGCCAATGATCAATGCTGTATGGGATGGAGGACCTAAAATTTATTTCAAAATTTCCATTTCCTCTTACCAACTCTTCTGGGAATTCTATAGTGGAAGCTACCCCTGCAAGAAACTTCCAGACGAGGAAATTTTGTAAGGTCTAAAGATCTAAAATATTCTATGGTATCCCATACTGCATTTTGATACTTTTTAAGTCTTTAAATTTTACATGCAAATGAATTTTTGACTTGGGAAATAATCAAGTTTGAATCACCCTTAATACTTACCACTTTGATCCCCATACCTTTAGCAATCTCAATCCCTATCAGAAGTGCTTCATACTCAGCCACATTATTTGATGCATCAAGTTCAAGTATGAAAGAAACGTTAAATTTCTTATTTCAAGGTTAAGTTATGACAACCCCTGCCCCTTTTCTCGATTTAGAAAATGCTCCATCAAAACTCATTTTCATGGCTCATCATCCTCTTCATCATTATCCTTTTATTTGATATGTATGAGGTAGTTTGCATAGATGGTATGGTTTCCAAGGCCATATTTTTCATAGATATATTCATTATTTGACTCATTAGGGTCTTCCACATGATACTTTCTTTCCTTTTCCCTATAAATTTTAACATGCGCATCTTCAGAAGCTGGAATCATGTTATAGGTTTGATGCATTTGAATAGATCCCCCAAGGGATGCTTCCCATTTCCTTGATAACAAAATTCCATATGTATTAGGAACATCTATGACTATTATGTCCATGGTCACACCAATGTCAAGGTATGCAGCTAATTTGTCTGGGAAATTCAAAATTATACCCACAACATCGATTTCTCTTGAATCCATGGAACATACATTTTGATATGGCCTTTGACCTGAAGACCCATTTGCTCCATAATGTTTTTAGTCATGATGTTAGATGAAGAAACCGAATCAAGCATGCAATTGTGCAACAACTTATCATTTGCAATCAATGATATGCAAAATATAGGATGGTCTTATTTATTAGGATCCATACTCTACAAAACAATAGGATCATCTTCATTAAAGTTACTTTGTTTCTTAAAAGCGCTTTTTGTAGTCTTGTCCATAACTATTTCCTTGGATTTGTTGGCCATTTTTTCCTTAGTATTTCCAACAATTACTTCATTAGGTTTCTCATCAGTTAATTCTTTATTCTTTTCAACAATTTTCTCCTTAGGTTCCTCTAAGGTCTACATGGAAATACCTCTTTGACTAGGAATTTTAAGGATCTCAATTATTTGCACAAAAATATTAGCACTTGAAAACTAATTACCCAAATCAATATTCATATATATAGGGGGAAGATTTTTTACCTTCGACATGTGTTGATCTAATTTAGTTGGGATCACATTCTCCCTCCTCTGATAGAAAACATCGTTGTGTTACTCCATGATCTGCTTAGGTCTAGTCTTTTTACCAAATATCGTTGTTGCAATGTCCTTCTCTTGGATGTATTCTCTTGCTTGCTTCCATTTTTATTTACAGATGGGATGAATATGTACTACAACATTTATATAATCATGATATCTTGGATAACTCACAAAATTATTCATCTCCATCTTCTCTTGTTCCATTATGTAGCAAAAGTTTGGACAAGTAAACTCTTCATGAAATTCTTCACAAGGCCGATAATAGAGAATGATCTCATCAATCACCATGTTGTTTGTTTCAAGTTGATTAGGAGGTTTCTTCTCTTGGGGAGGATATTTCTTTTTCCACTTCTGATTTGGCCTTGGTTGAAAAGTTCTTTGATTTTGAACAACATGAGCCTTCTCCATGGCATTCAATCTATTTTGCATTGCATTCATCTGGGGCATATGATTTACCATCATTTGTTTCATCGATTCAGTTATCTCCTTAATGGAATATTTGGTATGATATTTTCTCTCAGGTTCAAGTGCTTTTCCTTTAGCATCATGAGTTTTGGGAATGGAAGCATTGCCTCTAGTAAAACTAGGAATATTGGATTTTCCTGAAGATTGCACGTTTTTATCTATGTTTTCAGTTGTTTCCATGAATTTATTCAGAGTTGTTGGCTCCTTGTCTCTAAGATGATATCTCATTTATCTTTAAAATGATTCTATATAGTACATGAGAATTTATGCATCAGGGGGTTTAATATATGTATGCAATCTAGCAACCACATCAGTAAACTTTTTATTAAACTCCTCCATTGTTTCATTCTTTTTTTTCTTAGTATTATTTAAGGCATCTAACAGATGTCGATTCTCTTTCTTATCACCCCATCTTGAGTTGAAAGCATTATATAACTCCTTGAAAGTATTGATACCATTATCATCCAAAGTTTTAAACCACTCAAATGTGTTAGCTTCGAGAGATAAGGAAAAAAATCTCATTTTGACATATTCATAATCCACACTGTGGCACCATTTGTTATAACACTATGTAAAAGCCAACAAGTGAGACTTAGTAGTTATGGAATCATTACCAAAAAAGGAAGAAACATTTTCAAAATATTTATCACGGATTTGATGAGGATATCTAGCAATAGCAATAAAGTCCAAATGTTTAAAAATGTTAACCATGCTTGTGGGTGGATTGGTTGATTGAGAACTATCAACGAATAAAAGGTGAATTCCCAAGATTGCCTCAGATATGAGATGTTTAATGATTTTACAATAATCTAGCTTGCTTTTCCTCCTATTAAAAAACAATTCAGGTTCAGGAATGAACTAAAGCAAGCCTTCAGGGTTTCTTCTTGTAGAACGCCTTGGTAAATTTAAAGGTAGTGGAGTTGCCAGATAATATGAGTAAATTTATTAATTTTACGACATTCATCAAACAAAGAAGAAAACAAAACAAAAACTCAAAAGTCATATTTTGAGAATATAAATATTTATCCCCAAAAACAACGCCAAAATGTTTCCAGCTAATTTGCACCTCGGGTCATGTGGCAGAAATATTCAAGCCACTAGGTACGACCTTGGTGGCAAGTAAGAGTCAAGTGTTGTCACTTTATCTTGAATCCTTTTTCAAGGCCAACTTCTAATGAAGGCAAGGGGGGTGGTCCCTATGAAAATAATCTAAGGTTGTTAATCTATGAAAGGAAAAACAACTATTCTAGGATTCAAAAATGAAATAATTTAAATTGAAAACAACAGATTATTGCAATATAAAGTTTATACCAATAGATTTAAAATAAAAAATCATTCATGACATTGTAAAAATTGACTTTGACATAAAATAGTAACGACCAGTTACAATGAAATGGAATGCTTGTTTATTAGGGTTTTTGTTGTGGTCTCGATGAAAGTATTGTAGTGTTTCAGTTGGTAAATTTTAGATTATTAAATGAGTAGATTAGGGAGTGGCTTTATTCTTGGTTTGGCCCACTAAGACTCACCTTCTTGAACTGACCGCTAAAGAAACTTCACCAAGTGTCCAAAGGGGAAAGACATAACTTGCTTGGAGTAGACCCATGACTCAGTGGTATCCATTCTTTGTGAACTCCCGAGTTCTTAAAGATTCATTTTATGTGGATTGTCCTATTAAGCTAGTCACTTTAATCCTTTTTTGGTTGTCCCACCGTTCCAACGAAAGGCCTGTAGTGTTCACAAGAGCGTATGAGGACTAAAGCCTTGGTTTATTTTAAAACTTTTATCAAAATGTATTTATTTAAAAATCACAGTACCACTAATCTCGTTTCCCCATTCAGTTACTCTGGGAACACAAACGAATTTGTTAATTTTAAGAGAAAGAATAAATACAAATGAAAATATAACTAAGAAATGAAAGCAACTACTCCAAAGAAATTAAACCATACAAGAAAAAAGAGATGATATGGTTCCCCCTAGGGGGATGTGGTGTGGGAACTTATCTTCCCACTCTCTTCCTTTGTTACAATAATTATTACATTGATAGAATACTTGTGCTCCTTCATAGAATAGGAAACACAAGTTTAGAAAATTTGAAGCTTTTAAAATTGCTTGAAGAAAATGTATAAAGAGGAACACCTCCTGAATGGATTAAATTTTTAAAATTTTTCCATAGTACATCTCTACATGTTCATCAATTGCTGCAAAATATCCAACAAATTTAGCATTAATTTTCCAAATAAAACTTTAAAATCATAAAAAACAAATACTAGCTTTAAGTACCGAAATATAGACTTTTACAAATTTGAAAGCTAGATGCAAAAGATAAATATATAATGAAATATTTGAGCTCTAAATGCTTAGATATTATCTTGAAGTCTTATACTAGAAAAGTTAATTTTAGATATAGTTTTTAACTTAGAAATACTTTTCAACTAGTATAAGAAAGGCAACCAAGAATATAGTGTAATGAAAGAGAGAAGGTAGAAAGAAAGCTCATATCCCAGAAACTTGGGAAATGGATTCCTCTAGTGGAGAGCGGAGGGATTGATATGTTCTTCAAAGAAACATAAAAGTGTGATGGAATCATACAAGATCCAACACTCCTTAACACAAGATATCTCTGCATATCCTGAACAAAAACTACACCAAGAGCATTATATATGGTATTATCTATGCAAGAAATTGGGAAAGCATGCATACAAACGGGTAAAGAATACATTTTCAATATTTCTTTGCATACATAAATAAGATAAATAAATAAGTAACAACTTACTTAATATATCATGTTGATTTTTGTTAATCCTTCCAAGGCTAGTTATAACATCAAGTAATGTAGCAAGAAGCTAATACAATTTTACCTCATAAAGCACAAAGATCACTATGCTACACAAGATGCCTCCAAATCCTTCTATTTCAAATAATTTTTTTTCAAGATGATACAAAGAGTACACAAGCAGAGTTTGGATACTTCTAAAGGAAAATGAAGAGAACTTTCTCTGTTTAAATAGAAAAACCAAGGGGGGTCGTAAGGGGGACTTACTAAAGGAAAGCGCCTGCCTTGAATGGAAAGAGTTGGGAAGTAGTGCTTTGTGGGTTTGGTAATGGTAGGATAAAAGAATTGGATATCCAACTCAGAAAAAAATCAACATTTTCCCTTAAAGGATGTGCATCCATCTTGGGAAATGCGCCCCACTTAGAGAGACGTGCCCCTCTCTTTATGAGGAAACATCACGTGCTTTGGATTTTTAGAAATAACAAGATTTAGTTATTCCAAATACTTAGGATACTTTCCTATTTAATTTTCCAACTCATTTAAATCGATTCTGTGATGTTTCCATGTCTTTATGAGTTGTCGAATTTTTTAATTTATCCAATTTTTAGGTATTTTTTGGGTTTTTTTGAGTAATACTTAATTTTGGAGGTAAATAATTACCCCAAAAATTAGGAAAGTGGTTTCAGGGTTAAGTGGGTACTCCAAGTTATAAAATTAGCACCCCCATGCCCAATTATTCCTCATAACTACACTTTTATGCCTTATAGAAATTTTACAATTAACTTATTAAAAAATAAGACTGAAAAAATGGAAAAAATATTTTTTTTTTAAAAATTAAAAAAACAAACTATGGGGGACTTAGTAAATGTTAATATGACTCAAAAACAATGAATATCATGGTAATATACATTGTAACTTAGGTTTTAATAACCTCTCGAGACCTAACCATCAAGACGATTATTCCAGCTTTCGAGCCTCGAGTGAAAAACTCGAAAATTATAAATTGTTAAGAAATGATATATAATCAACAAGGAAAAACACCCTAGAATAATGTATTAATGACTAAGTCCTAGGAAACCAAACCTTTTACATAAATTCATCATGCTAAGTCATTTTATTACAATTCCCCATGGAGTATGAACATTTTTTTTCAAATAAAAATAAAAATGGGCCTGGATGGCATCAATGGACTTCTTAAATTAGAATTTGAGCAAGTACTTGTTCATGTTTTGATGCTCACTTGAAAATTCAAATATGTGAAACCTAGTTGGTAACAGAGCAGCAAGCTATAATACACCATTGCAAGCACCTTAAAGACATTTCCAATTTGAGAAGAAAAAAATTCTTGACAACCAAGCTAAGGGTCAAACTTTAGAAGCATTCAAGAGATTGTCAAAATTTGATGAAATTCATCCACAATAGGAATCAAATTCGACATCTCATACTTTGACACTTTAATAATCCTTAGTGTGATTTCATCCTATAAAAGAAATTGGCAGAAATAGTGCATACAAACAAAGAATAACGAATAGAAAAGATTATTTGTTGAATAATAATGTTCCAAATATTGAAGGTGGTCAGTGAAAGTAAGAAAGACAATACCCGAACTTATGTCCATAAGGTTTTCTTTGACATAGATGGTGTTCTAGAATATATCCAAGTTTCATTATTTACTAATTCAATATCTCCAATCCTAACCTCCAATAAAAATTTAAATCCTCATTGCACCAAATGTTGCACATACATACATATGAAATGCCAATTTTTGCTAGTCATCTTTCTTCAACATAAAACGGTTATTTTATGAGATCATGTGTTAACCCTCCTTCACTATATGATTTCTGACTCTCATTTCCTTATGAATGAGTGTTGAGAAACTATATACCTAGTTTATTCAAGACTTTATAAAATTCTAGTGACATGCAAGGTAGTTCATAAATGTTATTTTACTTGGCCATTCCACTAACTCCACCTTATAGACTGTCATAGTGTCATGTTTCTACACTAGTTGTTGGCCCCCTTTTTGAGTAAAGGTTGCAAAATATGGAAAATTAGTAAGAGCATGAGGATTAACACATGATATGTGGAAGATTGGAAAATATGGACAATTAGAAAGAGCATGAGGACTAACACATGATATGTGGAAAATACTAAAAAGGGATGCGGTGCAAGTATGATGACACTACTACATTTCGATCCAAAATCCGACGGTTTTTTCCGACGGCGCGTGGATTTTTTCTTTTAACTGTGCCAAAAATAAGAAAGATAATTTTTTTTTTGAAATGGTGGGGATAAGCGTCGCTTAAGCGACACCTAGGCTTGCAAGCGTCGCTTAAGCGACGGATATCCTCCTAAGCGTCGCTTAAGCGACGGCAGTTAAATTGCCCATTTATTTAATAATGTCTTAAGTGTCGCTTAAGCGACGGCGCTTAAAATGCTCAATCATTTAATAATTTGTCGTAATTGGTTAATTATTTAAAATGGAAAGCGACGCTTAAGAAATTATCCCACA
>LPNX010968096.1:52059-63658 GCA_001517045.1 Pseudotsuga menziesii | reverse complement strand
TCTCTCTTTTGCTCAGACTCTCAGGTTTTTTGTAAGCTTGTTATGGATGGCTGTGCACAGCCCACTTTTATAAAATCTTCCTTCTTAGTTTCTGTAAAAAAAAATGAGGAAACCTACAACAACTCTGTCAACGCAGGGTTTACACCCACGATTAATTACATTCCCACATTATACATTAAAAACCAACTATAATCTAAAACCCCTTCGCCATCGCAGCCACGATGGAGAGCACCGACGCCATGTAAGGTGTGGCCCCAAATCCATATCATTGAGAGGGTATTCATCATTCTAACTATTAAAAATGAACAAAGGAAAATACTATGTAAATAATAACCCAGGATCGAAACGCAACATGTATTTCGCAATCCCAATATTTTATTACATTAACATAATTTACACAGTCCAACTGCGCATGACCTTGCACCATTGCAAGAAATGGTGCTTGCATGAAATGTTACATATTTAAACAAGAAACCAAAATTATACACAGAGCCTACCAAGGAACCCACTTTTTGATTCACGGCTAAACATCATAATATTTACAAAAACCCAAGTCTTTTCATACTCAGACCCGAAGGCCAATGAAACCCCATAACTTAAATTCCAACTACAATAAGTTACAACCTAATCTTAAAGTCAAGAGGTGGTGAGCAACTATTTTGTTAGCAGGCTTACCAGAATGGTAATGCGAGCTCATGGCTCACAGTCGTGCATTCATATTCGAGCTAGCCATGTCACTTGCAATCACGAAACACTACGAAGGATGAGAAGTATGAAAGCTGAATGAGCCACAAAACAAACATCAAATGTTTTGAAGCCAAACGATATCATACCTTCGTACCTTCGAAGTTGCCTTCACCCACTACGTAGATCCAAGACCAAACAACCAACAAACAAAGCAAAATGACCAAGTCCATTGTGAGCCAAGCCCTAAGCTTGGGTTGCCACAAAATCCTATGTGCATTAATGGTGCTAGCCTGTGAACCATTATCAAACTTCCAAAACCTATTTTTCTATAGTTTAGAATCTAACCATTATTGATTGTCTCCATTTTAAGAAGGAGCGTTAAAACCCCAATGTGTAACGTTTAAACCATAATATATATTCGCCACCCCAAATCCTAATGGAGGGTATAAAGTATTATATGCATCATGTACAATAGGCTCTAAGCCTTAAACCTTTTCTTATCATTTTCCCTAGGAAATAAGCTTAGAACCGTGGCATATGAAATATGCCATGGTAAACTTGTTTTTCATAAAGTCAAAGATTTGGTCTTTAACTAAGGTTTGTAAACCTACCAAGAATAATAAAACATAGGTTAATACTTTTAATAAAATAAATATGAAATACAAATAGGTTAAGGTATGAACAGTTGATCGATAACATATAATGAATAATAAGTGTCACTTAGATAATCAGTCTAGGTCCTAAAAGGAATAATCGTGGTAATTACCTTGTCGCTAAACCAAGTCTGTACAGAACAATAATAACAATCGGTAGGTGTCACTAGCTGCGAGTGTAAGTACACCTGAACGTAAACAAGTTATGAGTGCCTTAGTTCAAACTAAACTAAGTAAGCCTCCTAGATAAGTAGAAACTTTACCTCTCAGTCAGTTACATGGGAGAACTAGTCCTGCCACTCTGCCCACTTTGTTTCCAAGAACAAAGATAAGTTAGAACCATGTAAATAATAAGTAAACGCAAGCCGAAATTAGCAAAGCATATAATCAAGTAACTACACATACACAGCAATGCATAACCATAATAATAATGTAGTAATCATCATTATGACATCTTAAGTAAAGCACCGTAAGAATCATAACTGAAAGCAAGATGATAGAACGTAAGAATAGCTTACGACCATACAATGGTACATTCAGTGTACATTATGTTCTGCAAGAACAATAATGTCCAGCATAGGTATTTTTTACTAGCCTAATAATTGTTTTTCAATTTTTGGGGACATTACACTATTCTTATTGTAATTATATTTTCCTCCTTCGGGAGTTGAACTTGTTGTAATAATTCATACAAACCCTAGAAAGAACAATGTAAACATTGGGGTGAAAATCCAGCAATAAAAGAAATAAAATAAAATTATAAAATATAAAATTATATTGCTCCCCCAAGTGATGTCGAGCCCAGTTAAATTCCTATTGGGAAACCAATAGAAATAGGAGGCACCCGTCCTCATTATTACACACATCATCTTATACATAGAAGCTACACAACAACAACACAATAACTCGGAGAAGTTCACATTTTTCTGGGAAAGAGAGAAGTTCACATACACTATAGAAGAATACTATTTTCAAGGTTTCTATCTTTGGAAAGCATGTTCATATTTTTATTTCATTCATTGTTTTCTTATCTCAAGAATTATTATCTCTGGATGAAGGTTGTTGGGTTTTCTCCCATTTGGGTTTCCCAGGTGAAAAATAATTGTGTTATTGTTCTGTGCTTTATCTATCTTCTAGTGGTCCTATTGATGAATGTAATTGAGATATACTTCTATAATATTAAGGAAATATAACATGCGTTAGGCGGGGTAGAAGAAAAACTAAACAATACATGGACCAACAAAACAAATACAGATGGTCATGGGACAAACGGGTCATATGTCAATATGACATCTACATCACTATGGAAATCCAATTAAACGATGACATGAAGTGGTATCTTGAATACGCAAGTATTCAAAGAACAACATAAAACAATGAACGGGGAATCAGTTTGAAAGTTTAAGCTTAGGTTAAAACAACCCAAAATTTGGTAATGCATGAGGACTTGAAAATGGCTTCACATGGGTTGATTGTTGATCTTTAAAGGATTGTTATAGTGTAAAATCAAGGCAAGTGGAAGAAAATTTATTATTGCATTGCAATTTGATTGCACACCTGGATACATATACACTAAAGGGACTGCGAGAAAATCTTATGCTACATGTATGTGATTCTTGCAATATTGCACAAAGATACAAAGAAAAGACTTTTGAGATGTCTTTCTTACACTAGACATCATTAGAAGGTTTTGTTTAGCATAAATGTCATTGTGAAGCTCTTGATAAATAAGAGTTTGACTCTTTTTCATTGATGACATGGCATGATATGGGAATTGAAACACCAAAAGTAGATGACATGGCATCATATGGGATTTGAAACACCAGGGTGGTTCAAATGACCCGTTCTCTGGTCATTTGAGAGTTGATGGGGTCATTAAACCCTTAGATATGGTCATAATGTTTAAGAAGTTTTGGAACCCTTCGACATGATAATATGACGACATTAAGACATAACTTTGGAATGTCAAAGATGACCATCCTACAATAGTAACTTTGAATCGATTTCCTACTATTTTTTCTAAATCTTGTCTTGTTTTCAAATCAAGAAAGATATGTCAACTGTTGGTAATCCCAAATTGTTGATACTAATGAGAAATCAAACCCAAATTATGATCACCTCATAAACATATAGGGATACCTATTCAATCCTATGTTATCAATTACATACCTCCATGAGTTCATTATTGCTTCCCAAACCAAGTCTAAAGAATATCATGAATTCTTAAATATTTGGGAGTCAAATATGGCCCTAAATGTCATACCCCAAACCTACCATTTCTCGGAATCGGTTACCTAGTGTGTGCAAAACGTTTTCCTTTGAAAAACATGCCATTGTGTCATTTGATCGGTCCACGGTAATATGCAATGTAACAAAATATGCCATAAGTCAAAGGTTGGATATGCCCAATGCACCAAACCTATGTAAGGTAAATGAATATGTTAATTGCTAGGTTTTTACCATGACATGGTAGTGGATAATACAAGTTTAAGGTTTGTGGCTACCATATTCCCCCTATCAGATATTCTTATTACCAAGTATGATTATGCCTAATTCTTAATTGGATGGGTCGGTAGAAATGAGGTATTGGTTATTGGTCAATGTCATTGCCATGTCTTTGAAGACCCTATTTTATACAACTTGACCCTCATCACATCACATCACACGAGCTCAAACAAATGAGTTCGAATAGATTTTGACTTACCAATTTGGGAGGCATTAGCTATGGCTATGCAAGTCTTCTTGATAAATTCATTTTCCTTCGTGACCTCCGGCTTAGTAGGATCCCTATTACAATCAAACTTGAACCCAAATTAATGGCTCCCTATCACAATCAAACTCAAACCTAGCTTAATGGATCCCTCCAAATCGATAGCTATCCCCCTCTATCTACTTGGAAATTAAAGAAAGGGTGATTTTGCTTGGTCCACTGCTGCATGTGAAACGCTTATAGCTCCCGAACTATTTCAGTACTCGGTTAACCGTCTCTGGTGGTTCAGGATCAGCCGCTAGGGAAACTCAATATGCATTTGAATCTTCTAGTGCATTGACTATATCCATGATGGGTAACTCTGTGCCTACTAAGGATATTATCGCTCTTGATTTGGAGATGGATTTTCTTGAACTGAAACTGAGACTACATCTTCATGAGAGGTCTCAAGGATGGACGCAGGAATGCTATAGAGTGATTATGCCATATGGTGTTGTTATTCTCTATTTAGTCAATTTTTTATTTGAACATGAGTTATCTAGGGTTTTGTTTGGGTTAGCTTAATATTATAATTTTTTCTTTAAATAATAACATGAAAAGAATTTAATTCTAGAAATATAAACCAAGATGGAATGTGTTATATAACTCCCTTATAAGTTCTAGTTAAACTTCATGTGAATTTCCATTATCAACCAACACATGGACATAATTGGTGCCGAAAAGTGAGAGTGGGTTCCATGCCTAGAATAGAAAACCAAATTTAAGCTATAAATCCTATATAGAATCATTCTTCATCCTACTAAGGATAATGACGATGATGATCATGAGGAGGAGGAGGAAGAGGAGGAGGAGGATGACGATGATGATCAGGATGATGGCGATGATGATGATGATGACAACGATGATGATGACAAGGATGAAGATGATGATGATAATGATGATGACGATGATTACAATGATGATTATGATGATGATGATGACATTGATGATGATAATGATGATGATGATGATGACAATGATGATGATGATGGAATTGATGATGATGATGATAATGAAGATAATGATGATGATGGCGATGAAGATGATGATGATGATGATGACGATGACAATGATGACAATGATGATGATGATGATGGTGGAAATGAAGACAACAACGACAATGATGATGACGATCATGATCATGATGATGGCGACGCTATTGATGATGATGATGAAGACGATGATGATGAGGAAGAGGGTGATGACAAACAGGATGATGACGATGACGATGACAATGAATATGTTGATGAGCCCAAAAATTTATGTTATGTATGACGAACATCCTATTTGTAGTTCTATCTTTGTCAAATATGTGAGGGATGTCAAAAATCCGACCATACGAACATAGAAAACCCGACATGTAAATCTATCAGTTCAAAAAAATTTAATCAAATTTCGTAATTTGAAAGTGAAATCCGACGACATGGTTTTTGTCGTCATATTTTCCCGTTGAATTTTTGGTTCAAATCTTGTTGTGTTTCTTCTGCATGGAGATGTCTTTCCTAAACCCTATTAATTTCTATCTAAACTATTAATGGGAAAGTGGTGTATGTAAATATTTATAGTTATGTATTCTTAAATGTTTCACATAAATTATAATTTATCTAATTCATATATTTAATGTAGCTTCGAAGGATGTCTACTCCTAGGGTTTCATTGTAGGAAGACAATCTTTTTAAATGAAATAAATCTAAAGACCTAGCTAACTCTCTTCTTTAACATAATCAATAATATTTCAAATAAAGAAAGTGTTGATGCATTTGTAACTTCGGAATGTATTCACTTGTATATTTTATATATTGTATTTCATTATACCCCAATGTCCTATTGGGAGAGTCATTAATATAATAAAGTCATGTAAATTCAATGAGGTTAACCCTCTGTTGTAAGTTGGGGCAATAGTCCCCACAATTTAGTTGAGTTTAACTGTCCTTGTTGATCAAGGGGGGAAAGTCCCCACAGTTGAGGGGCGTTAGGGTTATTAGTCTCTCCTAGAGATGTCAGCCATGGTAAGTAATTGTCAAGTCAAAAACTACTATATATAGAGAGTGAGACTCTATATTTGACACACACACTCACCCAGCTATAGCACATAGGTGAGAGAGGAGGAGCTCACACAAGTGAGAGAAAACAACTGTTGGAGATCATCTTTCTGTCTTTGGGTTTTAATATTGCCATTGGTGCTCATTCTATCTCTAAGGAAGTTGTGGGTTTTTATCCTTTATGGTTTCCCCAAGGAAAATATTTGTGTCTTTTGTCTCTTGTGATTGATTGATGTGCATGTTATTTTCTCAGATAAGATCCTAAGATCATATTGCTTAAATGATAAAAATCTAACATGGTATCAGAGCTAACCTGAGAAGAAGACACTATGCAGCTACAGAAGATAGGAATTCTTAATTTGTGGGTATATTTCCGCAATCCATCAGTAAAAGGAGGCTAGGATAACTCTCCATTGAAGGGTGCATCTTTCTGTTGAAGCATATTTTGATTCTGGGCATTTTTAGTTTTTGTTGCGGGAAATTAGGGCTTTTTACATAAGAGGATTTTTTGAGTTAGCCCAGCATAGGATTTCTCTCCTCATCAAAATAGAATTTTAGAGACCAAGGTTGAATTTTTTGGTTCAGTAAAACTTCGGGAAATTCAAACCCTAGTTTGACCCTGGGCCTGAAAAACCCTAAAATACTAATACTGGTAGTTTTGGTACATTCTCTATATTTCGATATTGAAGAAGTGTCAAGGGCCGAAATTGTCACAGGATGAAGATAAAATCCTGATGTACCTTGTGTAAAAATTTCAGCCTCCGATTCAGGGTTCTAGCCTTTTCCAAGATTCATCCTTAAACATGACACATAGGGATAATTGTTATATCTCAAGCTAGAAAGGTCAAAATGAAATTTTGCAATATTTTACCGATAGGGAATGGACGTTACTTTATGTGGTAAAGGATTTAGACCCTAGTGATGCAATAGGGACACGTGACAATTCGTAGAAGTTTACTATGTTGAACAGTCCTTAAATGAGTCACTTTGGGAAAATTCTCATAAGTCCCAATTGGTTAAACCAATTCTGCTCAAACATGTGGTGTTGGAAAAAGGATAGACGAGGCTACGAAGGTATGAAATTTAAGACAGAAGAGTAGTAATTTCAGAGATACCATAGAAACAATATCAGGAATGTCTGCAAAGGAAATTGGAAAACTAGAGCTTCCTATTCTGGGAGCTTCCCTCCACTGTTTTCAGAAGAGGCATACATTGGATAGATCTCCTTGAAGAGGCCCATATTTCTTTCCAATCATAAGTTTGAAATTCCAAGTTTTGAAAATTAGGGTTTCTCTAAAAAACACTAGATCAACCAATTCCAGAACCAGGATGAACACCTCAAATCAGTAATATCTAAGCTTTTGTATTTCCATTTGAGGTTCTCAGTTAAAATGCCTCATCACCCTAACCTGATGTCAAGCTTAGTGAAGATGACAACTTCCAAGCATGGAAGTATAGGATTTCACTGGTTCTTGAAGAAAATGAATTGGACACTGTTGTAATCTTACAGATCACATAAGGTTACCAATAATACATACAAAAATATACAGAATATACACAGATACAAGAGACAAGAACAGATAGGATAAACAGATTATATTATTCTCAATAGATCGTGCAAAGCCAAGAACTGAAATCCGTTCTTGTGAGGCTCAATAGCCTAATATATATAGATTACAAACAGTTACAAGATAACTACCTGTCGGTTCGGTGAACCGACACAACTATTAGTTAGCAGTCTTAATTACTGTGTTTGCTCGGCCGACCAACTTAGTCGGCTGATCGACTAAGTCGGTCCCTTGACTTAGTCAGCTGATCGACTAAGTCGGTCTTCGTTCAAGTCGACCTACGTCGACTCTCTCCTTCTACATCTTCAGTAACAGATGACGGCTGTGAAGATGATGGTGGTTTCGGCTGTGAATCAGGCGGTGGTGGAGGTGGTGGAGATGATGGTGGTGAAGGTGGGGATGGATGGTTTCCTGATCCTGGTGGTGATGGAGAATGGTGTTGGGAACTTTGGTCGGAAGACATAATGTCTTCTTCCGGTGGGAGTTGGTAGTTGGTGAAGGTCTGTTCATGCCCTGCTATGTTGCCACCGTCATGGACCCTTGTAAATACTGTTGTTTGCTGGGCATATATATTTTTGATTTCTTTTAGTGGTGATGTTGTCTGTATTGTTTGTGCCGACTGGAATATTGCAGGTAGCGTCTGAAAGAAGGCTTTGAGTTCAGCGTCCGTGCTGGCCCTGGCCTTGAGTGCCTTCGGGATAACTCTTTCAAATACTTCTGGGGACATGTCGGCCTGCTGTACCGGTGCTTGCTCCTCGACTATGGTGGTCGGAGATGGAGGGGTGAGTTGCTGTCATGCTGATTGTTTTATAAGTGTACGGTTTTGATTTTTGTAATTTTCTAACTTTTTTTATAGGTTTTTGGTGGTCAGTTAAGACCGTTATATGATTTTTTTTATTTTTATTTTTAGTTTTTAGTTTTTATATCGTTTCAGTCGGGCTCCATTAACGAGCTTCCGAAATACCAGGCCCTGTAATGTTTTTAGTCGGACTGAACCATTGGGATGTATTTCTTCGACAATGTAAGGGCCCATCCATTCTGTGTGAAGTTTCTTAGTTTTACCTTTAACTCGACTGTTATACAGTAAAGTAAGGTCACCGACCGACAGATTTTTGTTTTTGATATTACGGTCGTGCCATACTTTCTACTGTTGTTTTTGTATTTCCTGGTGTTGGATGGCTATAAGTCTGTGTTCTTCTAGTTTATTAAGTTGAAAGAGTCGATCCTTCCTGGCCTGTTCGACATCGACATGTAGTATTTGTGCAACTATGGGTGCCTGTTGTCTGAAGTGTAGAGGGACGACTGCTTCTTGGCCATATACCAGTCGAAAAGGGGTTTGATCAGTTGATCGTTTGTAGGCTGTACTGTATGCCCATAAAAATGCAGGAATCTTCTCATCCCAGTCATCCTTGTCGGCACTGCATATTTTAGTCAATCCTTTCGTCAGTGTTTTATTAAAGGCTTCAATTGCACCATTCGACTGGGGGTGGTATGCTGTACTACGTCGGTGGTCGATATGAAACTTGTCGGTTAAATTTTTGATTGTTTTGTTAACGAAGTGAGACCCTTGGTCACTGATCAAAGTGAGCAGACAACCAAATCGAGTAATGATGTTTTCATATATGAATTTAGCAGCTATCTCACTTGAACAAGTCTCGACAGGTTCTGCTTCTGCCCATTTAGTAACATATTCCACTGCAGTGATGATATATCTTTCACCTGATCGTCGGGCTGGGACAGGGAATGGTCCTATGAAGTCTATAGCCCAGATTTCAAAGGTGAGACTAGGGTTGACTGAGATCAGGGACATTTCTGTACTTGGCAGTGGTCGACTTAGTCATTGACATCTATCACATCGACTGACAAAGTTTTTACAATCTCTATGAAATGTCGGCCACCATAATCCAGACTGTTGGATTTTCTTGGCAGTTGTGTCGGCCTGAAAATGTCCTCCTGCTGGTCCATAATGTGCTTCGTGCATGATTTGCTCTCGTTCATGGTCGAGTACACATCTTCTAAGAACATCATCTAGCCCCATTTTGTATAGAAATCCATTGATGAGGCTGTATGGAGCAGCCTTCATAGCTAGGATTTGTTTCCTCTTAGTGCTCACACCTTTTGATGCCTGACCTGTCTCTAAAAACTGAGCAATCTCCTCCAACTCTGCTGGTATTGCTTCTATACGAAATAGATGTGCATCCGGCAATTCGTCGTCGACTCTGGTCGGTTCTTCTCCTGTGTCGATTCGGGATAGGTGGTCAGGTCCGACATTGAGCTTTCCTGGTCGGACCACTACTTCAAACTCAAACTCTTGAAAGAGAAGTAGCCATCGACAAATTCTCCCATGGTGAAGAGGTTTGTTTACGAGATACTTCAAGGCTTGATGGTCAGTGTAAAATATGAAGGGGTTAGCTAATAGGTAGTGTCGATACTTCTGAAGTGCAATTACCATTCCTAAGGCTTCCCTTTCCGTGGTCAAATAGTTCTTTTCAGCCTTATTTAATTTTTGACTGCTGTAGACTATAGGGTAATCCATCCCATCATCTCCTGGTTGAGTCAGGATTGCGCCAATTGCTATTCCTGATGCGTCAATATGCACATGAAATTTGGTCGACCAATTTGGGAATTTAAGTATGGGTGCTTCGACCATTTTTCTCTTTAGTTTGTCGAAGGAGATCTGGCATTCTTCTGTCCATTTAAATTCGATATCGTCCTTCAGTAATTCTTCTAGAGGGTAATTCATATCAGAATAATGTCTGATGAATTTCCTATAATACCCAGTATGACCAAGTAAGACCCTAACTTGTTTAGGGTTTATTGGGGGTTTTAGGTCAAGAATAATCTTAATTTTAGCAAAGTCAACCTTGATTCCTTCTTTGCAGACAATATGTCCTAAGAGTATGCCTATGGGAGTCATAAAGATGCATTTATTAATATTGAGGGAAATTTGAATCTGTCGACATCGTTCCAGCATAAGTCGGAGCCATGTGCAGTGATCCTTTAATGTGGAATAAATTGTCCAGTCGTCAAAGTATACTGCCATAGTTTTATAGATGTATTCCTGGAAGGTTTTTACAACAATTCTGGAGAACACTGCAGGTGCATTCTTTAATCCAAAAGGCATAACCCTATAAGCAAAAGATCCAAATCCACAAACAAATGTTGTCTTCTTTTGATCCTCTTTTGCGATGGGTACCTGGTTATAACCTGAAAACCCGTCTGTAAATGAGTAACACTCATGTCCTGCAACTTCATTCAGGATTTCATCAGCATAAGGTGTGGGAAAGGGATCTGTTAGTGTGACTTTATTCAGCTCCCTGAAGTCGACACAGATTCTTAATCTGGTCGGGTCGTGTTTCTTAGGCTGTACGACCATGGGACTTGCCCATTCCGACTGGTCGATGGGGTAGATAATCCCTGCTTCCACATGTTGTCGATCTCCTTTTTAACTATTTCCTTATACTTGTGGGCTAGTTTATAAGGCCTTTTCTTAACAGGTCGGACATCAGGTTTAGTGTCGATTTTCATCTCTCCCATTTCTTGAACTAACCCTTTCAAGTCTTTATAGTCCCTTGCAAAGACGTCTTGGAATTCTCTAAGTAAGGTTACTATTTCAGCAGTTTGTTGTTCATTCCAATAATCACCAATCTTGGCTATTTTTGGTCGATCGTCATTTGAAATGTCTACTTCCTTAGTTCTTACTTTGGCATCTAACCATTCTGGAGCTTTTGCTTCATTGATCTGTCGACTTCCTTCCTTGAACTGTGAGAATGTAGCAGGGAAGTCGGCTGCAGTCATTCGGTCGAGGTCTAGTTTATCGGTAGTCGCGACCCGTAGCACAGAGTGGATTGGTTTTGTTGTTTTAGCATGGTTGGATTTCCATTTGAAGCTTTTCCGTTC
>LPNX010968096.1:39085-52026 GCA_001517045.1 Pseudotsuga menziesii | reverse complement strand
TGTAAGGTAGGGTGTTCTCTTATTTTTTTCTCAAAAATCTTGGGGATAATTGAGACTATAAAGCACTGTCGGGTGGGGTTTTTCTGTACTTTTTGGATAGTCCAACACCCTCTTGCTTGTGTTTCATAATTTTCTATCTCCCAGTCATATAGTTCGACATCTGAATTATAACCAACTGAGTCTTGGTTACCTAAGTGAAGTTCCCCATAGATGTTTGGTTCAGTATAGTCAGTATTATTGTGGATTTGGTATAGCTGTCTAACATCAACCTCCTCATCAATGGGTTCTATCCAAGGCTTTCCTTGGGAAGGGTTAATGGGTACAATAACTTTTTGGCCATTTCCTTTTAGCTTGATCCTCTCTTTATCTAAGGAGATAGAGGCTTTCATCTTTCGACCCCAAGGTCGACCGACAAGGGCTGGGAAGGAGCTAGATCCTTCCTTTGGGTCAATAATTTCAAAGTCAACCTTAGTTGATATGCCTTTAATGGTTGTGTCTACATTTTTCCAGACCCCAATGGGTTCAATGAGACCTTGGTCGGCCAGTTTTAGGTAGATGCCTGACTCATAGAGTCAAGGTTTGCCCATTTGTTCCCACGTATCCCTGGTCATAATATTTACTTGGGACCCAAAATCTAGAACGACTTGTCGGACGTGGTATCCTTCAATTTCTAGGTCGACCAGTGGGTCGACATCGTTTTTGTCTTTTTGATTTAAGCTACAAATGTTCTTAGTTTGTTTCTCAGGGTTAGTGGTTTTAATTTGATGTAGTAAATCGATGAAGTGACCTACAGATTCGTCTGTTTGAATGAGACGAGTTAACTGATGGGTCGCGCTAAGTCGACTGTTAATAGTGTCTTCTTGCTGTGCAATGTTTTGGAATATGTGTGTGGCTTCTTGATATGTCTGTTGTTCCTTGCTAGGGTCAGGGTATGCAGTTGTGTTTTTGATTTTGCTAATCTGAGGGTTATCAGGCCCAGTTTTGGTGCCTTGTCGAGTGACAATGTGCAAGTTCTTAGTAGTTATTACATCATTCTTCTCGACACAAGACAAGATATTAACATTCTTTTTATTGCTAATTTTTTCCAACATGGTAGGACAATCCTCCAAGGAGTGATCGCCTACCCCACAGTGTGTACAAAATTTGAGGTCAGTTCTGTCCTTGTACGGACAGTCTGCGCATCTGTGGCCTTCTTTGTAACAAATAAAGCATTGGGTGGGTTGGCGACTTCTTATTTCGTGATTCCCAACGAATCGACCGGTTCTTCCAAACCCTTGTCGTCGATTGTCATGTCGGCGTTTGTATCGTCGGCCGTCATTGCGTTGCCCGTTCTGGTTAGTGTTATTATTTTGCTTCGTGTTCTGCGCGACCGCATTTGTCTGGTAAATGGCCTGGTAGTTCTGTCTATTTTTCAGGTTAAGATGGCAGTCGGCCGTGTTGTGATTTGTAGTTTCGTAGATAGCACACCAGGAATCCTTTCCATTCTTCATATTATAAGGACAGTCGGCGGTAGAATGGTCTCCACGTTCCTGGAAAATGTCGCAAAACGCCTTTGTTTGTACAAAATGGACATCTTGTCGGCTGAATTGTTGTCGACAATTATCTTTGGAATGACCGGCTGTTGAACAATTAGTGCACCAGACTTCTTGGTTCTTCAGAGTCAACTCTTTCAAGGACTTCTGCACGTTTTCCAGCTGTTCCTCCAAACGGTGGTCGGTCTGATATGCAGGTATGTCTTCATCCATCTCGACCTGCAGAGCTTTTGTCAGCGCATCTTCATATGACTTGAAAGTTTCCAGACTGATGTGTCGGCGAACCTTCTGTGAGAGTCTTGCAAGGAACCATTGAATCAGTAATTGTTCGTCAATAGTATAATCTAACTGGCTCAATAGATCCTTCCATCGTTTATCGTAGTCGCGAACTGTTTCTCCTGGCTTCTGGGATGTTGTTTTCAGCTTCTTGGCAGCCAGGTGTTTGGCGTCTGGGGTCTTAAAAAATGATAGGAATTGCGCTTTTATCTCGGCTTTTGTTGCTCTAGGTTGCCGTTCAGAAAATGTCATATACCATGTTAGAGCTCTTTTCCTTAGGGCTCCTGCGAACTGGGCCATCTAGCGTTCTTCTTCTGTGACCTTGTTGGCCTCCCATATCGATTCACAGACGAACCAATGTCGTCTGGGGTCTTCGTCGCCCTCATAAAGGGGAATCTGAGCAGATCCGTGACCCATGTCGGAGTCACTGTCACTACTTTCTGAAGTTGGCGGGGTGGGAGGTGTGGGTGGGGGTGAAAGAGGTGGGGTCGATGATATAGTCGAACCTGTAGGGGTGACGATGGGGTTTTGGTCGACGGAACTTGTTCCTTCGTCGGTGGTTGATTCTTTCTCGCGGTAGAGCGGATTGTTGATAATTTGTCTTCTCGGTGACCCACTGTCACTTTGCGTGCTCAGGTCTGACTCGTGGTTATCTTCGAAAGTTGTATGTGGCAGGGGGGGTGCTCCTTCATGTGTCGGTAGGAGCAAGTGGATTCTATGAAAGGAGGGTGCCGTTTGAAAGGTCACCCAGTTCCCTTCGACCGGTCGGTGTATAACAAGGTGTCGTCCCGGGTACGGTTCATCACCTAGTCGACTCCAGATTGTGATGTCACCAGCTCTCAGTCGGAGGTCGTCTTCGATAATAGTCTGTATTATGGTATGGGAAGTGGCGGGGGACATGGTTACTTCATCAGGGATCACTATTTGGAGAGCTTCTTGCTGCTCTATCCACACTTCCTCTGCCTTAGGGGCCGTTTCTTCGTCTACGCCTTCTTCGTGTCGGTCATGACCCGACTCTGGCGGATTCTCATCTCGGTCGGTCCCCCTAGGGTTTTGTTCTCGACGCAGCTCGTCGGCTCGTTCACGTCTGGCTTCCCTTCTTTGTTGTCGTTCGTCCCTCTCGATTCTTTTAATGTCCGACATACTTTCATACAATACTATCAATTCCTCTTCCGTCGACTGTTCATTACTGGCTTAAGTCTGGTCGACTGGTATCCACCATGCTCCCTCTCCGACACACGACCAGCTACCCCCCCATAGCCTACCCGACGCTTTTTAGAAAGCTCGGATAATGCTGTCTATTTGTTCAGGAAGTATTCCCACTCCCTTTCAGCAATGAATTTTTCCCACTTCTTTTGCTTCTCCGCCCAATTAGTGTTTGAGGGTGGTTCACGTAATAGTGGTCGAGCTTCGACAATATGGCCTGCTCCTTTTTCTATTAAGAACTTGAACAGCAAAGTCGGCAAGGAACACAAGAATTGATCAGTAAATTCTGTGAAAAATTTCTGTCGAACAGTTTCCATAGAAGTCCTGTCTTCGACTACTTGTTCCTCACAGAAGTCATCGGCTATCTTTTCGAACCACTCCGATAGATTCGTACGGCCTCCTCGGATTAGTTTCTGGAGTAACTGTTCTTGTTTAGTCTTGTCCAGTTTTCTCATCCAAAAGTTGCTTCAGTAGATGTGGCA
Source organism: Pseudotsuga menziesii (assembly GCA_001517045.1). Lineage (NCBI taxonomy): Eukaryota > Viridiplantae > Streptophyta > Pinopsida > Pinales > Pinaceae > Pseudotsuga > Pseudotsuga menziesii. The sequence goes on along the minus strand of LPNX010968096.1, from coordinate 48,530 downwards.
CAGATTCGACAAACTTTTCGTGAGTCTCGGTGAAAAATCTGGCTTTTGCTTCTGCGATTGTCAATCTGTTCCTTCTCGCGTAATTTTGTAGATAGTTAGCAATTTTTCGCTCCCACCAATCCTTTATCTCCTGCTCTGGTATCATATGTGAGCATATATTCCAGTTATGTACTACTGGCAACGGAACCAATGTTGTAATCTTACAGATCACATAAGGTTACCAATAATACATACAAAAATATACAGAATATACACAGATACAAGAGACAAGAACAGATAGGATAAATAGATTATATTATTCTCAATAGATCGTCCCAAGCCAAGAACTGAACTCCGTTCTTGTGAGGCTCAACAGCCTAATATATACAGATTACAAACAGTTACAAGATAACTACCTGTCGGTTCGGTGAACCGACACAACTATTAGTTAGCAGTCTTAATTACTGTGTTTGCTCGGCCGACCGACTTAGTCGGCTGATCGACTAAGTCGGTCTTCGTTCAAGTCGACCTACGTCGACTCTTTCCTTCTACAGACACCTACATAAGTGGAGAGGTTCTAGTTCCAGAGGGAGATGAGGCTAAGGCTAGAGCCAAGAGAATCATTACTGATTCTATTAAAGATCATCTCATCCCTCATGTGTCATCCCTAAATACACCAAAAGGAAGTGTTCGATGCTATGACGAAGCAGTCGAAGAAGAATATGATACTGTTATAACCACCTTGAATGGCCTCACAGGATCATGGGATTATTCATTTGAGGAATGTGTGCCAGAAAGAAGTGATTACTTTAAGCAGACTCTGGGAAGAGTGCACACAAGAAGAAGCTCACTGATGGCTCTAGGCTTTACTGAGAGTAAATTAGATTCCAAACTTTACTTCAAGGTTGAAGGCGGAAGACAAGTGATTATCCTATTATATGTCGATGACATGTTCCTGACAGAAAAGTGGAACTCATTAAAGTTACAAGAAGGAGACTTGATGCCGAGCTCGAGATGAAGGGCTTGGATATGATGCACTACTTTCTAGGAATGGAGGTGTGGCAGAGTGTGGATGGAATGCCCCTTGGATAAGGGAAGTATGTAATGGAGATCCTGAAGAGGTTTAGGATGATGGTCTGCAAGGCCATGGCCACACCTATGACATCGAACATGAATCTATTGAGTGATGCTTCATCAGATTCGGTTGATGCTACAATGTATCGTCAGATGATTAGGTCCTTGATGTACCTGACGAATATGAGACCAGATATTTTCTTTGTTGTGAACACATTGAGCCAATTCCTAAGAGATTTGAGACATGTTCACCTGATTGATGCAAAGCATATTCTGAGGTACCTGAAGGGTATAGTTGATTATGGGCTCAAGTATGAGGAGATTTAGAAGATTAACCCATAGGGTTATGTTGATTCAGATTGGGCAGGCAGTGCCATTGATAGGAATATCACTTTAGGGTGCTACTTCAGTATGGGATTAGGTGTGATCTCTTGGTTTAGCAGGAATCAATCCCTTGTGGCACTATTTACAACCGAAGAATAGTATGCCACAGCTTGTTCATCTAGTTGTGTGCCAGTGTGGCTAAGGAAGCTACTATATGATTTGTTTGATCTCCAATTGGATGCTACTTGTATAATTTGCGACAACGAGAGTTGTGTGAAGTTGTTAGAGAACCCAGTGTTCCATGACAAGTCGAATCATATCAAAATCAAATATCACTATATCAGGGATATGGTGCAGAGAGGATTAGTGAAGCTCCAGTATGTTGCGACAGATGAGAAAATAGCTGATGTGTTGAACAAGCCATTAGCCAGAGTGAAGTTTGAGTACTTCAAGGAGAAGCTTGGTGTTATCCAGATAGAGGTTCCTTCCAAGGGGAAGTGATGAGTCTGAGAGCCTTTCTGACATAGTAGGATTGGTTCCTTCCATGGGAAAATGTAAGTGCAGAGCCTTTCTAACATGGTAGAATTAGTTCCTTCCATGGGAAGATATAAGTGCAGAGCCTTTATGACATGGTAGGATTAGTTCCATTCATGGTCGGATATAAGTGTTGAGCCCTTCTAGCATGGATGCAAGATTTGTTCCCGACATGGCTAGATATAAGTGCTGATCCTTTCTAGCATGGATGCAGGATGTGTTCCCCACATGGCTAGATATAAGTGTTGATATTTTATGACATGGTTCTTGGATGTGTTCCTCCCATGGTCATATAAGTGTTGAGCCTTTCTGACATGGTTCTTGGATGTGTTCCTCCCATGGTCAAATATAAGTGCTGAGCCTTTTCGACATGGTTCTTGGATGCGTTCCTCCCATGGTCAGATATAAGTGCTGAGCCTTTCCGACATGGTTCTTGGATGTATTCCTCCCATGTTAGGATGTAAGTGATGGTATCTTCTGACATGGTGGCAGGATGGGCCTCCCATGGTTAGATGTGAGTGTTGGGCCTTTCTGACATGGTGTTGGATGTGTTCTTCCCATGGTCAGATGTGAGTGCTGGGTGTTCCTTTCTGACATGGTGGTGGATGTTTTTCTCCCATGGCCAAATGTAAGTGTTGGGTGGGCCATTCTGACATGGTTCTTGGATGTGTTCCTTCCATGGTCATATATAAGTGTTGAATAAGATGGAGACCTACATAGAGGCTAGGCCTACAACTAGCATGAAAAAGGGTTGGCTCTGTAGAACTTCCTGTGACGAATAGAATTGAGAGATAGCACCATTTGTTCAAGATAGAGGAAGGAGTGATGATGATGATCCAGTGACGATCTAGATGATCCAGCCTTGATGATGATTAGCTAGTAATGATACAACTTTGATGATGATCCAATGATGATCTAGAGAAGAAGACTTGTGCTGATGAATTGTGTCAATGGAATACCTTCCTAGATAAGAGGGAGTGTTGATGTATTTGTAACTTCAGAATGTATTCAATTTCATATTTTATATATTGTATTTCATTATACCTAGATGTTCCTATCAGGAAAGTCATTAATATAATAAAGTCATTTAAACTCAATGAGGTTAACCGTCCATTATAAGTTAGGGAAATAGTCCCTACAATTGAGTTGAGGTTAACCCTCCTTGTTGATCAAGGGGGTAATTTCCCCATAGTTGAGGGGCACTAGGATTATTAGACTATCCTAGAGATGTCGTCCCTGGTAAGTAATTGTCAAGTCGAAAACTAGTATAAATAGAGAGTGAGACTCTCCATTTGACACACACACTCACCCAGCTATAGCGCATAGGTGAGAGAGGAGGAGATCATACAAGTGAGAGAGAGAACAATGATTGGATATCATCTTTCTATCTTTGGGTTTTACTGCTGCCATTGGTGCTCATTCTATCTATGAGGAAGTTGCGGGGTTTTCTCCTTTATGGTTTCCCCGAGGAAAATATTTGTGTCTTTTGTCTCTTGTGATTGATTGATGTGCATGTTATTCTCTCAAATAATATACTAATATCATATTGCTTAAATGATAAAAATATAACATAAAGTTTAAATGAAGGAATTAACTTGAGATCCTAAGCATTCATGCATAGTAAACTATCCATAATTTGCTTTGATAACAAGGAATGAATTTAACAAATAAACAATCATCAAACCCTAACAGTATTTTAGCCTAAGAAGATTGAGAGTCTTTCCTGATAATCTTAAGAAGACTCAGAGTTATAAAATCTAATAACCAAGTTGAAATGTAATAGACACTTCATTTCTGTCCAAACAACTTAATCTGGAATATAAAGACGACATAAAATGGAAAATTATCTCCTAAACAAAATGTAACAGTAGCAACTTAAATAACTTATCTGAAGAACCTTTCAAGAAACTATATATGGGACTACCTAGTTTCACCCTACCATAGATAACTGCAACTGTTCAGTACCTTTCAACCTTTGAAGATATCCCCCCAAGGTGAACCAAGCTTATTAGTAATCTAGACTTAGGGTTGTTTGCTGTGAAAAATATTGCCTTTAAGTAGATGTTTCCATAAGGTTCCCTTTACTCAACATTCTAGATTCCTTTATATGCATAAGCTTCCTCTTTTAGGAAGTATTCTTTCCATGCCACAAAACTAGAACAAAAACTAGCCCTAAGTACTAAGATGGAAATCGAGGCCAAAAAATTTGGGGAAAATGGGTAGCTTTTCCTTTGCAAGATCCTCCATATACCTTTCATTATTTTCTTCTTAGAATATTTTAAGGGAAGGCTTTCTCTCTCTCTCTTTCAAGATTAGAAAGTATTTGATCACGGAGAAAATTCAGAAGAAGAGAATATATTTGTTTTCCATCATAATAGTGAAGATAACTCAACATTGTGAATGAATAGTCAATCGCAAATAAAAATATGTTTCTTGAATAAAGAAGCACTTAGGGTGTGCCTTTTAATTTCCTCACAGTTTATTTCATTTCCTCATAATTTATTTAAATTATTAATTATTAAATATCTTATTTATGTGTTCTCTTTTTAAACTTGTATCAATTCTCATAAGTCCTAGACACCTAACAAGCTTGGTCTCCTTTTAACACTAGTAGCCCCATATCAAGTTGTCAGAAATAATTAAAGTTCCACTTTTATAAAGTATCATAGTTTATGATGCATCACATCATTCAGAGGTTCAGCCCTATGACTTAACAAAATATGCAATGTGTCTAGGGGAAAAACTTTAAGAAGTCACACCAAAATTTACTCCTTTTTTAGTTGTTGGTTTCTTTGATGGTTCCTAGAAGGAAGGTGGGTGTGGTTGTGGAATGGTGTTGAAACTTAATGGTCATCATTGTTTTAATTTGTGGATGGGAGAGGGGAAAGGAGTATCACTAAAGCTGAACTCATTGGTCTCTCATTTTTTGTTTTGCTAGCAAATGCGGTATAGAATCCTTGAATATCTATGGATACTCCAAGATTATAATTGAGTGGGAAAAAGGGAATTTAAATTTGGAGGTTATCCATTTAAATAGTCGATTAAATCCTTTAATTGAATATATTTGATGTATATTTCAAGGATCTTTAAAAGGGAAAGAGGATAATATTTCGATGGGGTTACTTTAGATTAAAGTTATAATTGTGGTTTTTTGTATAAGCTCTCTTGTATGGGATTTTGTATGGTGTAGGAGAAGATTTTCTATGGTGTAGGGGTAGTAGAGAATCTATTTTGTATGTTTCTAGTTCTGGGGTATAGCTCTTAGACAAGTAGGTGAGAAGCTATAGCTTTTTTTTTAATTTGTAGAAGAGTTTTGATATGTATGGGGCACTCAGGATATTAGAAGATGATATATTAGTAAATAAACACTTTTTTGGCCTAAGTTAAAGGCCTACGTAGCATTATTCATCACAAAACTCCAAGAGTGTCAGCTAGTCAAAGCTGAGCACTAGCATCCTTCATGGTTACTGCCACCATTACCCATTCTAGAATGGAAATGGGAGGTTATCACCATGTATTTTATTATGGGTATACCAAAGAGAAAGAAATAGAATGATTCCATATTTGTAGTGGTTGATAAGTTGTCTAAAGAGACGCACTTTATCCCAATTAAGTCAAATTACAAGGTAGTTCACATTACTGACATTTTCCTAAAAGAGATATTCTAATTGCATGGGATACCCAAGGAAATAATCTCAGATCGAGATACAAAGTTTACCAGTAAATTCTGGAGATATTTATTCTATATCTTAGAGACACGGTTGAATTTTAGTACCGCATACCACCCAGAGACATACAAGAAGAAAGAATAGGTAAATCTGATTTTGGAGGACATGCTTAGAATGTATGTGATGAACAACCCCACAAAGTGGGAGGATTATCTACACCTCGTAGAGTTTGCATATAACAACGAATACTAGAACTCCACCAAAATGTGTCCCTTTGAGGTACTCTATGGCCGAAAGCATAAGACACCGGTCACTTGGGATATCCCCGTGGAGAGGCTCATGTTAGGGCCAGACTTACTAAAGGACCTAGAAGATTTAGTCACCAAAGTACAACATAATCTAAAGGAAGCACAAGAACACCAGAAAATTTATGCAGATAAGAAAAGAAAAGATAAATATAACCATATTGGCGAACATGTTTATTTAAAATTAAAAGAGAAAAGAATCTCATTGAGCTTGGGAGGGTGTGGGATGTTGGCACTGATATTTTCCAGACCCTTTGAGATACTGGCCAAGATAGGTCCAGTGGTGTATGAATTAAAGCTTTGCCCACTCATATAAAGGTTCATAAAAAAATTTCACGCATCTTTATTGAAGAAATATGTATATGATACTAAACATGTGATTGATTGGTCCTTGCTACAGGTGGAACCTGAAGGGGAGTTTATGCCAAAACCCCTTCACATTATGGACAAAAGAGAAGTACAACTCAGGAAGCGAACCATAGTCCAGTTGAAAGTGCAATGGAAGCACTTTGGAGTCGATGAGGCCACATGGGAGAATGAATCCACCATGAAAGAGGCTTACCCTGACTTATTTCATGAAAGGGAAGGTGACAGATTGTATAAACTAGTTGTTAATAATTTATTTGGAACCTTTTTTTTTCAGAAGAAAAAATCTAGTCCTTGTTATTCATATGAATCAAAGGATATGATTACATTACTTGACTGTAAGGATTCATACCATATCTAGGTCCACCCTCATTCCAAAAAAAGAGTTCTGATCCAAAAAAGGGAACATACAATCCATATACAACTAATAATTGGAGAAGACAATAAAAGACATCCATAGATACAATCCACCAGCTTGTCATCCAACAAAGTTGAGGGAGAACGAGAGAGCCCAAGATTCTTATCATAGGGGAACTCACAGAAAGACTAAGAATAATAAATATCATGATCCACAAGTATCAATACAGATCCCAAAGAAACTATTCATGGAGTCCAAGCTCCAAAACATCGAAGCTCAAAAGAGATATATACTTCCTTCATCAATGATGTCACCATCATAAAATTCCATGAAATATAAGAGGTCAGAGACCAAATTTAGTGCCTCCTTTGATAAGCATACTTCCCTCACATTGTGATCTCTATATATATGTTGGAAAAAAAGCGAGTGAAAGGAGTTTGTTAGCTTTAAAATATTTTCACACCAGTATGCCATCAAGGCTGATAGTGAGGCCTTTTTATTTATCTAGTTTACTGAAGAGTCTCCAAAGATAAGATTTGGAGGAAAGGGATACCAATAGCATCAGTAAAATAGAGCAAGGCCCAAATGGCTAGTAACTCAACCCTGTTATTAGTGTTGTGACCACATCTTGTCTTCATGATGAAAAAATTCAAAGGCTGATAGCCAAGTGAATACAAGACCTCCAATCGAATCTGCAGCAGCCCCATCAAAGAATCCATAAGGATAGATGAGGATAGGTTCTAGACCCACTAGTCTTGTCTTCTTTTTTTTACCTATGGTAGGAAAATCTTTCAGTAGCGACAACACATGGTGACATGTTGAAGTAACAGATGCTGACTTGTTTTCAAAAATAGCCACATTTCCAGTTATCCATATGCTTCAAGTGAGAAATAGTGGTAAATGAGTATTCATGGTGTCAAGTGAAAACCAGTGCTCCATGTTATCAAGGAGAGTGTTTCTAGACCAAAAAAAATTGATGTTGTACCTTTTCCTTAAACAATCGATAACGAGTTGAGAAAATAATAAATCAAAGAAGAGGTGTCTAACAGATTCCTCTCCCTCCTTGCATAAACAACAACAACTGGGACCTATCCATCCTTTTCCTATTAAGTTTTCCCAAGTAGAGATACGGTTTCCCAATGTGAACCAAAGGAAGCATTTGATTTTTGTGGGGATGGCACATGACCAGATGTGAGTCATGACAGCTTCCTTGTCCGAGATTAGGATAGATGACACAATTAAATCATAAGCTAACCTTACAGTTACCTCACTATTTTTTGTGTTGTGTGTCCACAGGAGCCTGTCCTCATGATCACATAATCTAATTCCACCATGTGAAAGACCCTTTAAATAACACTCTCATTCATCTTTCCATCTGCCCCCAAGTTCTAAGTCCATAGCTGTAAGCCATTATGACTTCCTAGTAGTTCCTTCACCAAAATTATGAGCATCATAGAGTGAATATACCCCATAATCCCTCAAGTATTACCTAAGGTATTCAGAGAGAATATGGTGAGAGTCCAAGCCAATAACTGGTTCAGTCCCTAATATAATACACATCTCGTTTCCATCTTTCAAGCTTAACGATCTGGTGATCCAAGTAAGGGCTCTTAAGAAACCCTTCCAGAAGACAGATGTTCCATTTACTATGAAAATTATTTCTCACAACCAACCTTTGACTGAAATGTTTTTGAGATACTTGGACCTTATAAGATCGTGCCATAAACATGTACCATTTAGAACCAACCAGAGTCTCTTCAGCCTGCAGGAAACACTGAACCACTCCAAATTTTTAATCGTCCACCCCGCATACTCCAAAGGTCTCGAGATTAGCTACCAATTCGCCAGGTGCATTCGATTAGTAGTATGAGTACTACCCGAGAAGCAAGAGAAAATATCCTGTCTGAGTCGCTTGAGGATAGAATTTGGTACAGGAGCCAATGGAAACGAGTAAACCGGCAATCCCATAAGAACAACTCTAATAAGGACCAGTCTTCCTCCCAATTAGAGGAGTCTATAATACCAGTGGCTTATTCTCTTCTCAAAACATTTTACTATCCAATTCCGATCCTTAATATCATAACCAAGAGGCTTGAGGAAGTATCCCAAATACATGAATCCAACCATGGTGGGATCCATTTTAAAAGGAATCAACCCAGATATTCTATTTAATACCCCTTCTTCCACCTCATAGAATAAAAATGAGGACTTTTCCACACTGATGTTCAGACCCGAAGAAGAACTAAAAAGAGACAGTATCACATCAAATTTATTCCATTCTTCAACGGTACTAATCTAAAAGAAGATAACATCATCGGGTGTGTGCAAGAAGTTGAGGGACCCTTGAGATGCAATGGTGGAGTGAAGTCATTCACTCTTGATCCAAAAAAAAGAAATCAACCTAAGCAACACCGAACCTGCCAAGCCTAGTCCCAAGGCTGGCAATGGTCATGCCAACTAGGCTAGTAAACAAAATTGCTCTCCCGTTTTAGCACTCTAAGAACGCGCACGCGATTTATTCAACCACAATAAATGGAGTTGGTGCACGGCTAAACGTAATAAACTTGTATAATAGACTCAAAATTTAATACATAGGGAATTGTTGGCCTAAAAGTGGGATACGACCATTATGTCAATATATAAAACATGATGGATGGTTATTTGAATCTATTCCATTATTTAAGGTTTAAATACATGGTTTAAAACAATACATTTTCCTATGGTCTCATGGGGCATGTGTTGTTCCCAAAATAACCACAAATGCTTTATATAGGGATATGTATCCTATGAGTGAGATAAGCTTTCCATTTTGAGATATATCATGCCATAGATGACTA
>LPNX010968096.1:6178-31846 GCA_001517045.1 Pseudotsuga menziesii | reverse complement strand
ATGATTATGATAAGGATGATGAAGGTGATGATGATGGTGATGATGATGACAATGACGACGATGGTGATAATGTTGTTGTTGATGATGATGATGATGATGATGGAAATGATGGAAATGGTGATGATGATGATGATGACGATGGTGATGATGAAGGTGATGATGATGAAGATGGACATGATGAAGATGATAATGATGATCATGGAGATGTTGATGATGATAATGATGGTGATGGTGATGTTGATGATGAGGAAGGTGATGATGATGACAAGGATGATGATGATGATGACAATGATGGTGATGACGATGATGTTCATGATGATGATGACGAGGATGATGATGATGATGACAACGATGGTGATGACGATGATGTTCATGATGATGATGACGACGATGTTCATGATGATGACGAAGACAATGGTGATGATGATGTTCATGATGTTGATGGTGATGATGATGATCATGTTGTTGATGATGATGATGATGATGGTGATGATGAAGCTGATGATGACGATGAGGATGAGGATGATGATAATGATGATGAGGATAATGATGATGGCGATGGTGATGATGATGATGATGATGAGGAAGGTGATGATGATGATGATGATGAAGATGAATATGAAGGTAATGAAGATGATGAGGAAGGTGATGATGATGATGATGTTGATGATGACAATGGTGATGATCATGTTCATGATGTTGATGGTGATGATGATGTTGATGAAGTTGAAGATGATGATCATGTTAATGATGATGATGATGATGATAATGAAGTTGAAGATGATGAAGAAGATGAAAATGATGATGAACGATATTTTGGGTTTTTAAACTTTTCAATGTTATTTTCAACATTTCAAAATAAAATGGCATAGTAAACCTTTTTTATAAATTATAGAAACATTTCACAAACATAACGTTATAGTAAACTTTCTATAAATTCTAAAAACATTTCACAGACATAACATTAATTACTTTGGTTATAACATTTAAAAATAATTATTCATAAAAATATATATATATATATATATTCTTTTTATACTATTTAAGTGAGCCTTTCAATAAAAAAAGACAAATAACAAGTTTTAAATTAAGTTGATTATACAAATTTAACTATTAAATACCATTATTACATAATTTGTATATATCAATCCTAACACTTTTTTGTATACATAGTTAATCATATAATTAAGCATGACTTGTATAGTTAACCATATAATTAAAACATGACTTGTCCATGTGATGATTCATTTTTTTTCTTGGTATACATCACTAAGATATTTAGTTAATAACGCGCACAAAATTTGTGTGCATAAAACGCGCTCGCGTTTTGTTGATATATAACGCGCATGCGTTTTGTCTCGCTAAATCGCGCTCGCGTTTAGTTTAAATTCAAAAATCTATTCCCTCCAAATGATAAGGCCGAGCCTCCACCCATGCTTTCATGGAATTCCTCTGCCTATGTGTCTGCTTTGTACTTTGCTTCGGATTCAACATGCATGTGCCTTGGAGTATGATAAACCATGGAAAATTCAGCATTATATCCATATTTTCAGTATGCTCGTGTTTAGCGGTTCATCTGATTATGCTGCACACATCCATTTTTTATGAGATTTTAGAAACAGATATGGTTTTTTTTGCAGATTCTAAATATGTAAATTTTAACAAGAATACATAATTTTTTCTATTTTTTTCTTATTTATCTTCTGTCATCACTCCTCAACTCAAAAAAAACACTGGTAGTGTTTCGTCCATATCTCTTTTGTTTCTCAACCATTTAAAAAAAAAATTGTATGGTGCACTAAAGAACACCAACCTCTGGCATTAAGACATTCAAATGTTGCACCCACAAATGACGTACCATTTTCGAGGTTTGATCTCTTAGATAATTAAAAAAAAATCAAAAATATTATTTTTATTATTGGAAAAATAGTCGTGCACTAGTCCTATATGTTCTCTATATGTATACCGGTTTTCGTAAGTTTATTCCATCATTTAGACACTCACACGCTGCACCCACAAAAACATATACCTTATAAATTGTCCAAAAAATAAAAAGTGCCCGTTAAAATTGATCTAACTTTAGATAGTTAACAACATTTTCAACAGAAAAAAAAATTTATATTTGGAAAGGTCATTCAATTTCCTACATTTCTTGTTTTTTACTGATCGCAAGATTCATTGTGTAAGTGTCTCAAAATATCCATGCAAGTTGATGGATGCTTGTTTTTTCAGTTTTGTATTGCATCTAACGTGCCAAAAGAGACCCTCAACTTCTTGCATGCACCCCATCGAAAAAAAGAAAATGGGTAAGAGAAAGGGATGAAGAAATGTTAATACCTTTGACCAAACCTTTTCTTTAAGCATCCTTTATGAGGAGACTAAGTCCTTCAATGACCAATAGAAAGAGAATTGGAGAGAGAGGGAATCCTTGTATGATTCCCCAAGAAGAATGGAAAACCCAGAAGGGGTACCATTGACCACTACAACCAAATTTGAGGTAGAGATACAACCCATGATCCAATTAACTCCCACCAGGGGAATACCAATTTGTAGGAGGATGGGCCTTCGGAAATTCCAGTTCACAAGGTTAAAGGCTTTGACCAGATTGAGTTTGAGGACCAATGCATTTATTTTCTTCGTATTTATAGTGTGAAGCACTTCCTGGGTGATTTCCACTAGTTCCAAGATTTGTCTATTTTTAAGAAATCCAAACTACTCAGGGGAAAAGACCTGTCAAGGTAAGTTTTGAGCCTATTGGTCGGTATCTTGGATATCAACTTATACATTAGGTTACAGAGATAGATGGGGCCGTAATCAACAAATGTTTGAGGCCTATCACATTTTGGTATGAGAGTTAAGAAAGTAGAGTTAAGTGCAGAAGTTACTCTAGCTTCTTTCCTTGTGAGTTCTACTGCTTTGAGTAGGTCCTCCTCGAATAGCTCAATAAACGAGAGATAGAATTCCATTAGAGGAAATTTCAACTCAAAATGGGCCTTTTAACTTTTATTCAAATTCCATGTCATCATGTGTTATCCAATGAATTACTTTAAATTTGAAATACCATATAGGTCTTAAACACTTTTTTAATATAAATTTGGGGATAGGTATCATAAAAAAAACTACTTTTTTTGTTTGTATTTTTTACATATATCCTTGTGTTTTTACTCAAATTTCGTTCGGGAGAGCTCGTTAGATGTGGAATTAAATTCTGCATCCAACGAGTACCCACTCGGCATACTTTTGACTAACCTCGCTACCCCAAAAACAAGAAATACCTGAAAAAACAGAATGATGACATCATCATTCTATTTTTTCAGGTAGTTCTTGTTTTTGGGGTAGAGGGGTCTGTCAAAAGTATGCTGAGTGGGTACTCGTTGGATGCAGAATTTAATTCCACATCCAAAGAGCTCTCCCAATTGAAATTTGAGTAAAAACACAGGGAGATATGTCAAAAATACAAACAAAAAAGTAGTTTTTTTCTTTTCTTCCTCCAAAATTAATAAATATTATTTTATTATTTTAGCTATTATTTTATCAATTCATTTTAGGAGGCCCATTTTGAGTTGAAATTTCCTCTAATGGATCGGCCATCTGTCTGGACCTAGGATTTTATCCCTCTTGAAAGCCTTTAATTCGTCTTCCATTTCAGTAAGGGTCACTTCACAAGAAAACTAGAGGCCTCCTCCTGAGATAACATGGAGGGAAAGAGTTGAATAATATTTAGTTGATCAATAATGAAGTGAATATTTATTCACTTCACATAATCAATATTACTAGAACAACTAGAATATTCGATAAGTCATTTATAGGACAAATATATATAGATAATTGGACAGATAAAATATGTTTTACAAGAATTAGTGTAGGGTATTTTATACCCTAAGTGGTAAGGGGGGTGACTTTTCAATTCACCTCTTGAGTAATTAATTAATTAACCTAATTAACCTACTTAGTATTAAATGCTAATATTTATAACATTTATATTTGTTGCATTTCCTTCCCCTTAGGGGAATCTTTTTCCTCAAAGCTAGTATCGACAACAATGCCTGAATTCCCTTGAATTGTCATCTTAGGATCCTTTCCTTTTTGTAATTGTGACACTTGATGAAATGAGACGATACGAGTTACGGATTCCCACAGAGAATTGTCACATTGTATCTATTGTGGTCCATCCCAGGTCTACTTTTATCGACGCTCTAAGATCATTTTGTGGAATGGGTCATTTCAATTATTGCTTAACATGTTGGTATTTTCACTTGTCAACATAATTCTTCTGTGAGTTCTTGTTTTGATCGTGTCAACGATTATAATTAGGATGTATGTAAGGTGTATGTGTTGTTTGTTTTTCTTTCTTTTGGACTGCAACAAGGAATGTCTTCACTTCCTCAATTTGATTTTTGGCTACATTTTCCTGGATTTGTGCTTCTTGCTTCTCAAGTAGATTGTTATGATTATGAATCTTTTCGATTCTTTCATCTAGTGACTTTTTTTCAATTTCTAATTTCTTCATTTAATTCTCTAGTTCTTGATTACGATTATTTAGACACTGGTTTTCTTCTTGATTTTCCAGTATTCTTCCTTCGAGGTCTTCACCAGAGTGTTCCCTCTTACTACTGTGTTTCAGTTTTTTAATCTTTGTAATCAATGTTTTGTTATGATTTTGTAATCGAAAAATATCTTCGGTATTGCTTGATAACACATTGTTGAATTTTGTTAGTTACAAATTATGTGTATTCTTACTGTTGTCAAATTGCTGCTGGATTTTTTCTTTTTACTGCTGACGATGACATAACTCTGTTTCTTGATTTTCTAACTTTTCATGTAGTTGCTCCAATTTTTCTTCCTTGTCCATGACAACTTTGTTTACACAAAAAATGTCCTCTTTTAAGTCGATACTATTTCCATACGAACATTCTTTGACTTTGTTAAGTTTTTTTATCTCGTATTCAAGTTGTTGAATGCTACCTTCCAGATGTGATATTTTCTCGTCCTTATGTGATAAATTTTTTGTGAGTTTTTCTCTACTATCTTCCAATGATCGAATTCGTAATTCTGAGGTAGTAATCTATTCTTTTTGAAAATCATTGCTTTGTTTCTGATTGTCAAACTGGAGTTGTAGAATACTATTCCAAACACACATTCTTAGCCGAGCCGAAACTGTTCGTAACTATGATTGCAATTGTGAGTGACCTGGATCCATAATTTTTGTAATATCTTCCAAGACTTGATTTCTACTCTTTTAATATCTTCTTTGATTATTTTTCCTTTTGGTATAAAGTAATAATTGTAAATAACACAAGTATTAAATAATTATTATTAAGTAATTATTATTATTATTATTATTATTATTATTATTAAAAAATTAATGATAATAACAAATCTAATATATTACCAATTATTATTTAAAAATAATTATATAGTATATATATTTTTTGTGAATTGGGTCCAAAGGTTTTTTGAAAAAATATATAACAATAATAAATTTTATTATTATTGATATATATTTTTTATGAATGGGGTGGGAATTAGGGTTTAAACCCTAGAATTAAAAAACCACTTATTAAAACAAAACCATGGGTGGAGAAGCCACTTGTGGTTTACTCTTTATTTTTACTTTTTTTTTACATTCATTTTTTTATGGCAATCTTACTTTTTCTTCTCTTTTTTTTTTTTACTTCTTCCTTTTTATTTTTTCTTGACTTTCTTTTCTTTTAAATTTAGGGACTCCCTAGGACTATGATTAAAAATCACGATATGGCCAAAGGCCTCCATCACAAACTAGCTAATACCAAATGAATCGAATATTTATTCACTTCACACAATCAATATTAAGAGAACACCTAGAATATTCGATAAGTCATTTATAGGAAAAATATATATTGATAATTGGATAGATAAAAAGATGTTTTACAAGAATTAGTGTCAAGTATTTTATGCCCTAAGTGGTAAGAGGGGTGACTTTTCAAGTCACCTCTTGAGTAATTAATTAATTACCCTAATTAACCTACTTGGTATTAAATGTTAATATTTATAACATTTATATTTTTTTCATTCCCATCATCTTTGAAAATATCATAGTAATGTTTCACACCCAAATCCTTGAGCTGGTCAATCTCCTCGAGCCTCATCCCCGCCTCATTTTTTAGGCCCCAAATAGAGTTATAGTTTGTGAGAGTTGAAGGGTAACTATGACAATTTTTTTTATTAGCATCTCCTAGTTCATTCCACTTAACTATGCTCTTCAATTTCTAGGTTAATAATTCATGTGTCATGTATTTCTCTTTTCAACTCTTAAGAGAGAGCATACAGTTCATCTCAGGCTAGTTGAGAATTCCTAAGGGACATGAAACCAAGAGAGAGTGTATTTCAGATTCAATCTCCATCACATATTTTTGCATCATCAGCTTTCACTTCTTTTCCCATTTCTTTACCACCACCTTGAGACCTCTAAGTTTATGGACGAGTGGTGACATGTCATCCAAATTCTGAGGTGCATTCTGAGCATTCCAATAATCCACCACCAATTTTGAAAAAACCCTCTTCTAGGAGCCAAGGCTCGGTTGAATTTAAGATGGCCATGTAAGATGAAATTTGATTTCCATTCCATACATACACGATAGTGGTCCCATATATCTGAGCGTTGTTCCGAGACTCTATGCTTTTGAAGGTGTGCGAGACTAGAAATCTGTCAAGCCTATTGCTTATACATTCCTTTCTAGCCCTGCCATTCCTCGAAGTGGGACGAGCACAAGAAGGGGCCAGATCTGACATATTGGTATATTTGACATATTGGTATATTTTATAAGGTGAGAGAAGAATGGAGCGAGAGGGTCCAATCGAATGAACTTCCCCCATATCTCAGCATCATAAATTTAAATCACTTACAAAAATTAAGTTAGGAAGACCAAAAATACCTCCGACAATCACATTATATAAGTGCAAGAGGATAAGATTTTAATGGAAGGATGATTTGGTTACTTTAGATTAAAGTTATAATTGTGGCTTGTTTTTTTTATAAGCTCTTTTTTGGCTTGTATGTTTCAAGTTTTGGGTAGAAGGTTTATGTTATGTATTGGAAGAACTCTATAATGTTGGATTTTTTTTAAATTCAAAATGAATATCAAGAAATGTTTTTTTCTTTGAAAACAAAGTTTGAAGATATAACTTATTTAAAAAATTAAAATACATTCTATGAAAAACATATATAAATAGTGTATTATCAATGAAGATTTCTACTTAAATAAAAATATTTAATACTATTGAAATATTCCATATTTTTTAATTTATATAATAAAACTTTAATATAATAATTTAGGATGTGAAAAAGACCTGTAAAACCTTTTACTAAACAAAATGATGCTGCAGATCCTTGTAAATATCCTCGTTTCTTTTTACTTTCGAATCTTTTGATATATGAACACAATGCATTTTCTATAGATACAGCTTTCGGGAGGCCAAAGTGCCTTTAAAAAAAGGTAAATCCCTATCGAATGAAACTCTTAGCAAATGCAGTAATAACATTTACATCCTCTAGTTTTCTCATGCAGTCTGCGGAACTTTAAATCCACTTCTTCGTGTAGAGGATCCAATGCTTTGAACTGTCTCTTTTAAGGAGAACAAAACCTGCAAGCATCTGTCAAAATTTCGTATTAGTGTTTGCATAAACTAACTATTAAATATTAAGAATAACGAATATAATTCAGAGCTCCCTTCAAGCGACTAGAGGATAATTCCACATAGAAGAAACCGGCTCCCGGATCAACCATTCGGCTAGCCTATGCGGTTCATTTTCTACATAGAAGAGCCGGACGGATGAGTCGGCAGCAGATCTACCTTCATGAAAAGCCTCCATATGCTCCCAGAGAACTCTAATCTATAAGGAAATCCAACATCAACCACCTGCCAGCTGAAAAATCAAGATGATTATTTACATTCTAAGAACCAAATAAATCATCATAAACAGAACTCCCAACAGTAAAAATTTGGAATGGGCGTGGGGGATTTACAGGCTCCAATCTCCTTAGCCGGGCGCTATGCATAGCAAGGTACTAGGGAACTTGTATAGCTTGCTATATATAGAGGATTAAGGCAAGATACGGTCAGAATTTGAAGCAGCGTGAAGCAAGCAGTTAGGGTTTAGGGTTGAGGATTGTTTGAAATATTTTAATATAATAGTGATCTGTGCCACGTTACAAATCACGTTAATGGAATTGTAGGGCAAGGGTTTAGGGTTGAAGATTGTTTGAAATATTTTAATACAATAATGATCTCTGCCACGTTACAAATCACGTCAATGGAATGGTAGGGCATCTAAGTGTGAATTGAATTTTCACGTTAATGGGATGTACAATAAATTTCGCGATTGCTTTCGTCAACTGGGATGTCAAACCCTAAACAGCTTTTCCTTTCACATTGAGATATCTAGTTTAAGTTATATTTATTGGTAAATTCTACATTCATTTAGTTTGTTGAATCCTTCAGAATTCCAGTGCCAACTGCCAACAGACTACCGATGAGAAACCAAGCAGCACAGGTGAATTCTGTTGGAAAACATGTTTTTTAAGATGCTTATTATTGCACTAACGAGTAACGACTATCGAGATTTGTGTTCTTTCTTTTATTTTAATGGAGAAGAGGGAGGTGGAATGGCCATTAATATTCGAGCCACACGATTGCATTGAAAGTTGCAACTCTGGGTTTCGACTCTCAATACAAAACTGCGCCAAGCATTAAAGAGATCGTTAATCGGGAGTCGGGACTCGTTCGCCATGGTTTCATTTCACACGTCTATTTATTGTTTATATATATATATATATTATATTAAATAATGAATTCTACCGGACCACCACTATATACCTAGGGAGGAGATGCTTTGAGTAAAAAAAAACTCAAAAGTGATGATCCTTAAATACAATGAGCTAAACCATTCATTAATATTAATTTTGTATAGCATATAAATAAATATATAATATTTGTAATAAAAATTGACTTATTTATATTAATAATTCAAGTTCAAAATAAATAATACACCTTAAATGTTTTAATAATTTATAAATATAGACCATAAAAGTAGATTTAATATCAATAGTTATATATTGTTTTGAGGATGTTATAGTTTATTTAGAAATATATATTCAATCTATACCAAGCACGGAAGCTAAGAACTGAACGTGGACCCAAACTATGAGAATAACAATCATTCATACCAAGCACCCAAGCTATATCCACTAGACATTATTTGTATTTTTAATTGTTCCTAAATTCAAATTTTGTTAATAATGAGACATTTAGAATAACAATCATTCATACCAAGCACCCAAGCTATATCCACTAGACATTATTTGTATTTTTAATTGTTCCTAAATTCAAATTTTGTTAATAATGAGACATTTTAAGGCACTATTTTTTTTCATATTGTTCAAATATTCATATTGTTTGAAAGCATATTTTACACTATAAAAAAACCCTAAATTATATTTTTTTTCAGATGCCCCCCACATTCGTGGATGGTAGAGGTGGTAAACCGCTGGCCATCCTAGCAAAAGGCCTAACCCCAGAGGACTCAAGGCTCGAACTCGTAACCTCCCCCGGAACTGAGAGAGTGTGCACACGTCTTACCAATTGAGCTAACCCTTGGGACTTAAACCAAATCAATAATAACCAATCATAAACCTCAATAAGTGACAATGTGGAGAAGTGTACCAATACTTGTCATTGTCATATTGATATCATTCCAACAAAATAAAATGAAATAGAAAATCATGTTAGGATTAGTAAGCATATAGTCCAAGAAAAATACCAATACTTGTCATTGTCATATTGATATCATTCCAATAAAATAAAATGAAATAGAAAATCATGTTAGGATTAGTGAACATACAATTCAAGAGAAAAATAACTAGCACAACTTAGTTTTGTAGAGATGGGTGGTTGTTGAATAAATACTAAACATTAAACTAATTACCAATCCTTATAAATATCCATTTAAAGTATAACATAAATATTAAATTAAGAAAAAAAAAACATAAAACAAATACTATTTAATAAACAAAAACCAAAAACTCATACTAAGTATACAAATTTAGTGAATTACAGATTTATAAATAATTAAATAGTCAATTCTTAACTAGAGCTCCATAACAACTACCATGAAACTAATCTCCATTGTACACTTGTTAGACACAACTTAATCTTGTTGATCAGCTCAAGAAAGTCCAAAATATGAGATAATATCTAAACACCTATGGGTGTAATTAGAGCAATAATCATAGCAACAACAGTGAATCTTAAAAAATAGAACACACTATTTACCTTAAAACCATCCAAAAATATCTTTGTGGCCTCTCGAGTATCTCATCCATTCTCATCCACACCATTTATTCTTCTTCTTATCAATCATTTCCAACTCCATTAAAATTTACAAAGAATATGTATTCTTCTTCTCATCCACACAATTTATTCTTCTTCTCATTAATGATTTCCAACTCCATTAAAATTTACAAGAATATTTACCATTAAAATTTACAAGAATTTTATTTTACCTTATTTGGAACTTTGCACACATATATGTCCTTGTGAAATATTTCCACTCATATATTTACACTTTTTCTTGTCTTTCTTTTGTGTGCAGTACCAGGGATTATATATTTTTAACAATGGGAATCACACCATGATAGGCCCAGTTTCAAATATGTACTATAAAATAATATGACCTTGAAGTTAACCATTCCTCGAGTGCCTTACCCTAACTTTCATAAGTGTTGATTAAGTAAGGCCCACTAAATAGTTCATACCCCTTAATGATTATACCATAATGTAATATCCTGAATTTTGACGTTCACTATATTGGGCATGAGCCCCACTGCATATGAGTTACTTTGATGTTTATGTTTATGTCTATATATTGGGTGTATGCCCCACTGCACATGAGTTATGTTGACCTTAGATAGATATATTGGGCATAAGACAATGCACATGTTTTATTGTATTGTATATGATTACATATGTTTGAAATAGACCCTCATGGAAAAGGACTATTGTCATTGTACTTGGCATAGGCCCTAAGGTATTCGATTTATTATTATGTGATTATCCCTAATATATATATTGAGATGATTACTATGATGTACTGTGCAGAAGACTCAATGCATGATTGAGTTCTATGATGTGTTTGGTGTAATCCTTGGAGCACATGAGTTATGAGATCTTTTGTTGAGTATAAGCTCTTGAGCACATGAGTTATAAGATTGGAAGTGTTGGGCATAAGCTCTGGACCACTCCAACTTGATGTTGAGCATAAGCTCTGGAGCATTGGATCTTTGGCCATTGTATCCCTAGGTGTATTGTACAAGTGCATCCTAGTAGTAATGTTGAGCGAGAGGCTCTATAATTACACTAGTGTAACACCCAATTGATATTGTTGAGCTTAGGCTCTGAATAGCACTAGGGGTTACTGTAAAATTAAGTGTGTTGAGTTGCAAAGACTTTGAATAGAACCAACCCTCATCATACTTATTTTAAGTTGATTAATTGAAATTTCAAATCTACATCTCTTCAAGGACTCAAAAAACTACCACGTGTAACACACCTAAAATCATTTTTTTAAACCCCTCCCAATATGCCTTCTCAAATTTAAAAAACCCCTATTTTCACTATATATTGCATGTATGGATTATTTAATTTACATTTTTTATACCCATTTATATTTCTAGTTAGTATATTGACATGATACCCCACATGCATTCTGTAATGCACCTTGCTTCTTTCGATGTATATTGTGGATGTACATTACTTCACCCACAATGATCAACATCACAGAGATCACATGGCATAGATGATGATATGGAAGATATATTGGCATGGCATGGAATAGATGATGATGTGGCATGAAGTTGAATTCATTGTTGCATTATGACATCACCCAAGAGAAATATGGCAAAATGGTGAAAATAAAGATATTGACAAAGTATGGAATAATTAGTCAAAATTGGTTTGAGGAGCCTTAAGAGAATGCCCCCCATAATTCATGGTTTGAGAAGAATTCCTGGAGCAAATGGTGAGGCTGTAGTATGTTGAATTGTATACCTAACCATGGGCATCAATTTTCCTTAAGCATGCCTAAAGAAAGAGTTATGGATCTTTCAAATTAGGGTTTCACGATAAACTTTGAGAAAGTTCTGAAAATGACTAAGTGATAGAAAAGGAGTTTGAGAAGGAATTTGGAGATTCCCGCAAGGAGATGCTTTGTTGATGATAAAATTCATCAGATTGAACTGGGTCTGGTTCCATGATGAATTGGCTATCCAATCATGGAGTTAGTTTCCTTCTAGGTGTTCACATGTGTGAAATAGGAGTCTGCCAAAATGGAAAGAAATATTTTTTGATGTTCAAAAAGGGTTGAGAAGCTATTTTGAAATTCACGCTAGAGGCTCAAGTTTCCCAGTAAATTCTAAGGGTGACATGGTCTTGTTGCGTAGTGGATTGGCTATCCATTCATGGAATCAGTTCTCACTTTGAGGCTGACATATGTGAAATCTTGGCCTCCCAAAGTAGGTGAAAAATATTATTTTGCATAATAAGGTTAAAAAGAAAAATGACTAAGTGTAAGAATCCCTGCAAAAGGTTATAAAAGTCTTGCACATAGTTTATATTATGCACATGGTTTATATTTTATACCCGCAAACATTTGTAAATATCAATAAAATCATTTGAATAATCGAAGGTTAAGAATGTGGTCTTAAGAGATCGGAAGGCTGAGATTAAAATAAGAAGAATCTGGAAAGGAGAGATGTTGGCTAGTTAAGGCTCCAAAACAATTATGTGCGACACAGATCAACGAATGAGGACGACGTGGAGATAATCTAACGGTCTGTATTATATTCCGCTCCATAAAGTACACGTAGGAGAACATAAAAGTATTTCCCATGAAATCTGATATGCGCAACGGGGACAACATCAGATCCGACAACTGTGGTCGATCACCGAAGGGATCAACGACCCATATTGCAATTCGCCAGTAGAAATGCGCGGGGTTTAATTCCCCCTAGAATACTTGAAAAAAATTGAGCCACTTTAGGGGCCGCCCTATAGAAATTTCGGTTCCAAACCCCATCATTAACTTCCATACAGTTAGGACCAGCGAAATCGATGTGATCCATTGGATGACCATCGCGGGAAAGATCAATGGTGGAGATGATCGGGGGTGAGATACTTTAGTTGAGGCCATGGATTTGGAGACATTGAAAAATATAGAGGGACCTCTAGTTTTAGTGGAGAGAAAAATACGGGGGCCTGTAGACGAAGAGGAACAAAACGGAGGACGTGTTTTGGTGTAAGGACATGATAACGAAAAAAATGAGTTTGGTGAAAAGACACATTTCAATATTTAAAGGGTGTGACTGGTAAAATGGAATAATGTTGAAAGAAGTATATAAACAAAATATTGAATGATAAGTAAAGTGTCTCTATCTTCTAGATCTATGCAGTCGAAGCTGATTTGATAACTAGTTAAATCTGAATCCTATCCAAACATTGGCATAGACTGTTGCTGCAAGAAAAAAAACATTCTATAACATAATTAGAATCCAATAATATAGTATGGACAATACATTCTTTTATGCTTACATCTTAATTTAAAATAACTAATTGTGAAATAGCCTATAAGTATGTGAACATATCTACAATGGTCATTAACCACCACTTACAACTTCTATGATTTCTACATAATGTTAAAAGAGGCCATCATCATGTTTCTTTGGCATTTACCAAAGAGAAGGTTTTCCGTCATGGACTATTCCTTTCTGAGTATTTTTTATAACAAATCACAATTTTAGGACTTAAGGGTAGAACTGTTGAAGAAGAATCAATTTATAGTTGTTTTATAATTGAATTTATAACCGTCATTCAACATATTACGCTATCAAAACAAAACCATAGCTATCCAAATATCGTAAGCGATCAAAACATGATATTCAAAACTAGGGAGATGCACACATGGCACTGAAAAATATAGTGTCCTGTCAATTGTAGGTGGATTTATCAGAATACGCTACTTGACAAATAAAAGGTGTTCACCCATGAATAGAAGTTCTTGTCAAAAAGTGACCCTACCACGTGATTATTATGACTCTGTATATGTTTTTTCATTTCTTTCATTTCGTTCTCTGCTCATCAGACACAAGAAGAAGATAGAGCCATTGTTTCCTCATCTATTTGAGTACCTCTACGATGCAAGGCCATGCATTCAAGGTACTCATCTAGAAACAAATCATCCATACAAAAATTACAGCCCTCTTGGGATGTCAAAGAAAGGAAGCCTATTCACTTCAGTAGATGTCGCACCAGGAGATCAACTCAACACACAGCTCGAGATATGATACGGGATTCGGCGCAATGGAGACCATTGATTCCTAAGGAGGGAGGATTGATCCAGATGGAGATCGGTGGCTACCCACTTATTCCACTGGCTCAAAACAATTGTCCATTGTGGTAGTTTCCTAGTTATTTTTCTACAGTTTTTCGGGTCCCAAACTTTTGGGGCCATTTTGAGGCCCTAAACGACATTTTTTGGTGATTTGGGGTCTATATGGTTGCTATTGGTATGCATTCGGCCAACCAAAAGTTGTAAATATTAGATATACCTTTCCAACGAGCTATCAAATGCCCAAATCAAAGATCGTATGCAAAAGTTATGACCCCAGGAAGTTGACTGTTCAACTTACCACCTTGGGGCCGCAAACTTTATGACGGTTCATCTTCTAGGGTTACGTTTTGGAATTTTGGGGTTCTCACCCTCATTATTATTCTAAATAGGCCCCTTTGGCCTCATTTTGTAGTCAACTTGGCATGGATGAGTGTAGCAGCCACATCTCTTCTCAGAGATAGCTACCACATTCTAGCAATTGTATTACAGTCTGTTCTATTTCCGCAATTTAATAGAATATTTGTTTACTATATCTTTGTTATATTTATAAAATGCCTATTATTATGACTCTATATCTGTTCTTTCATTTCATTCACACATAAATCCGGATCAGCAACCCATCAAACCCCATGCCAACCAACTCGGTGCCATAATCCATGGTTGTTCCTTGCATACTCAATTCTATCTTAGATTCCTTTTTTACATTTTCATCAGAACGAGTGTATTGGCAATCATGATGGTATGAGGAACCCTGATACTCCAAGTGCAAGTTCATCCCATATCTATTTAATGGGTTCTAAAAAGTTGATAACTAACTGGATGTGTCCTCCATATTGTCATTTTTACAATTGTGCATGAATCCTAAAGGAACAGGAAGAGATGCATCTGTAGCACAGATGACATCTCTAAAAAACAAAATATTTCACATGTATCGTTAATTTGCACTCCAATCTAGAAACATATATTTAAAAATTGCGAAGAATAACAAATTGTCTTAAATAACCAAATTGAAGGACATGTAAAACAATTTGAAATAAGCAAACTCACCTCTGACTGAGTCCCAAGGTAGGGTATTCATGAACCAGTAAATGTTTACCATCAGTAGGAATCAAAGACATTGGTTGTGATTGTTCAGTACCTTCAGCAGCTGAAGGAAAGCATATATTATTGTGGTATAACTGCGAAATTTGAGAAAATGACTGAACAATTTTCTCTTATGTAACTTACTCCATAGAAATTACATAGTAGACAATTAAAAGTAATTGTAAGTCTCTAGAGTCTACTTTACCTTTCATATATTGGAAGTAAATTATGTTAACATAGCTTATTGATAAGTACCTTTTCACTTCCTTTTGCAGGTGTTAGAATGTGGTCATTCTT
The DNA here is from genome assembly GCA_001517045.1 of Pseudotsuga menziesii. Lineage (NCBI taxonomy): Eukaryota > Viridiplantae > Streptophyta > Pinopsida > Pinales > Pinaceae > Pseudotsuga > Pseudotsuga menziesii. The sequence goes on along the minus strand of LPNX010968096.1, from coordinate 16,044 downwards.
TAGAGCTTCATGTACTAGAGATCATATAACGAAATGATGTAAGAAAAATAATGACAATTTCTGTCTATGACAATTTTTACTTGTATTATGTGACATTTGCATGAGATCCAAGTTTGCATGTGATAGAAGAATAAATGGAATGGAAATTTAAATAAGTAGGTGAATACTACAAATGTTCATGATAGCCACTAAAAATAGTAAAATATTTGAAAGATTCACATGTTCCTTGAGACAATGTTTTGCATTAGTTAGGGTTTAAAGTTTAAACATACTAATAAATTTGGAATTTTAGAAAGTAATTTGAAAATTTATGTTATCATGCAAAAGAGAACTCTTAAGTGCAAATTCCTCACTAGGTTCTAAGCTTAAGTGTAACTCAAAAGAGTTATCATTGTCACTAATGCAATTTCTTCCCTCACTTTGGGTTTAATACAACACATTGAGGGCTTCCCTAAGAGCAACTAAGTTTTAAATATAGATGTAATTTCAGAGAGACCTAGGTTGCTACATCAAATATGAATGATTTCTTATTGTTCAAGTTCATGTTAAATACTAAAATTCAGATCTATTTTCAATGTTCTTTATTAGTGCAGAGTTAGGGTTCGGACATTAATTAATGTATGTGTAAATTCCCTCAAATTGCATATCTGAATTATTAATTCAATGAGTGTTATAAAACCTGCCAAAAATGTGTCTTTTCAAACAACTATGGTCCCATTTTCAGATTTTGTAAGATCTTAGCTTTGTCTAATACCAAGTTTACATTTTTTCTATGATGGTTATTGATGCACAATGTGCTATGAATCCAAAAGACACAAACAATATTTTTTGGTGCTACTTTAATTAGGTGAACCATGGCTTTAGTATAAATGTAGAGGAGCCTAGTTGGGAAAGAAAGATAACATGACTCTTTGATAGACAAGACGCATTAACTATGCAAGCACCTACTACATTCAATACTAGGGAGCAAGTATGTTGTTTTACTTATTTAGGCTTCAACAAATCCAAATCATGCATTGATGAAAGCTTAAAGGATTCTGTAGAGAAAGTCTAGTTTATGCCATAGATAAAGGTACACATAAAGACGACTTTATGCCAGAGATTGATGATGGGAAATATAGATCATGTATTGATGAAAGCCTAGAAAATTCTACAGAGAAAGTACAGTTTACAAAAAATGATAAAATCCAAGAAGTAACTGATGAGTCAAAGGAAATGTTGAAAATGCAAAAAGATACATCTAATCAAATGCATTATGAGACTTTTTCCAAGAAACATGATATTAAGAGGGAAGTGCATAGGCATGAAAATTGGAAAAAGACACATGGGGTAGGTGAGAATAAGAAAATTCATTCTACATCCCTGATATCATCTGATAAGAAAGACATGAAGATTATCAATTCAGTCCAAGTTGGGCTTAAAAAGAACAGTTCATTATCAACATCTAAATCCGACAATATGAAGTCCATACTAAAGATAAAGAAGCCTACAAGCTATTTTGAGGACCATTTGAGTTCTGTTGTTACTCGTGCAGTGCCTACATGATCTGGATTTATGTGTGAACGAAATGAAAGAACAGATATAGAGTCATAATAACAGATATTTTGCAAAGATAATAAATATACAGTAAACAAATATTCCATTAAATTGCGGAAATAGAACAGACTGTAATACAATTTCCAGAATGGTGGTAGCTATCTCTGAGAAGAGATGTGGATGCTACGCTCATCCGTGCCAAGTTGAATACAAAATGAGGCCAAAGGGACCTATTTATAATAATAATGAGGGTGAGAACCCCAAAAGTCCAAAACGTAACCCTAGAAGATGAATTGTCATAAAGTTTGCGGCCCCAAGGTGGTAAGTTGAACAGTCAACTTCTCGGGGTCATAACGTTTGCATACGATCTCCGATTTGGGCGTTCGATAGCTCATTGGAAAGGTCTATCTAATATTTACAACTTTTGGTCAACCAAATTCATGTCAATGGTAACAATTTGACCCCCGAATTGCCAAAAAACGTCGTTTAGGGCCTCAAAATGGCCCTGGATGTTTGGGACCCGAAAAACTGTAGAAAAATAACTAGGAAACTGCCACAATGGACAATTGTTTTGAGCCAGTAGAATAGGTGGGTGGCCATCGATCTCCCTCAGGATCAATCCTCCCTCCTTAGGAAAAAATGGTCTCCATTGTGTTTAATCCCATATCATCTCTCGATTTGTTTGTTGAGTTGATCTCCTGGTGCAACATTTGCTGAAGTGAAGAGGATTCCTTTCTTTGACATTCTGAGAGGGATGTAATTGTTGTATGGATTATTTGTTCTAGATGAGAACCTTAAATGCATGGCCTTGCATTGTATAGGTACTCGAATAGATGAGGAAACAATGGCTCTATCTTCTTCTTGTGTCTGATGAGTAGAGACACCTTGTGCAGAGGGCGTGGAGGTCTCTGTGATCTTATGTTCTCCTTCAGATGCAATTTTGAAGAGGAATAATTTTCTAATGTGGGAGCTTATATTCCTACCTTGTGATACTTTGTTAGGTGCAATGGTCTCTGGTATTTGATAGAGTTTTCCTCCCAAAGTAACAATGACACTGCGAGGTCGTGACTCATATACAGCATGATGCTTCCACATATATGGTTGTCCTAAAAGAACATCACAAACTTCAAGTGGGGCTACATCACACAGTACCTCGTTTTTGAAAGGCTTGATGCCATATGGTAGGAGGCATTGTTGAGTAATGCATATACCTCGTCCTTGGCTTAGCCAACCGATTCTGTAAGGTTGTGGGTGTGGTGTTGTTGGAAGCTCTAATCTCTTGACGAATTTTGCTGAGATTAGGTTATTTTCGCTGCCGTTGTCAACAACAAAATGTAGAGGCATCCCCTTCAGCCACATCTACGAGTGGAATAGGAGCTCCTATGCCTCTAACTCTTCAGGATCCTCTACTTGAATATGTGCGGTAGCAGCAGTGGCAGTGGGGTTTGCATCAATGATCTTCCTCCCATTGTATGCGGCTGTGGCATTGGGTTCAGAATCAAAAATAGGATTTGATTCTGAGGATTTGATCTCAGCCACTAATGACTGCTTTGAGCGACATTCATCAGTGTTGTGCCAAGGGATTTTATGAAATTCGCACCACTTATCGGTGTCCTTCTTTGTCTTTCCATCTCCCTTCTTTTGTTGTGGCAGGGATTAGTTGTCCTTTCCTTGTCCTGTGTTTTGCGGGCCAGGGTTTCCCTTGCCTTACTTCTACGGTGGGTGCATAGGTCCAGAGTCTCGCTTGTTCTTTTGTCAAATTTTTTCCTCGATTTTGACAGCATATCGATAGGAGGATCCAAGTGAAGAGATGTCGAGGAATTCCATCTCATTTCAGATGTACCAATGTAAACCACTGCGATATTTTAGAATCAGGTATCGCTCGGAGTCCTTGATACTTAGCTTTGTACGTAAGGTATGAAATTTGTTGGTGTACTTCGACACCGTCTAGTCCCTTTCTCGACGCAGAATGGTCCATTTTGTGTATTGGTCAACATAGTTTCCCACGGGGTAATACTGTTCCCTGATGACATTTATGAAAGAGGCCCAAGTGGGATTTGTTTCAAACATTCCAGACTCGTCTGATGAGTTTTGCTCACAATAAGTACCCCACCAATTTTTGACATGGGGGACTACCTTAAGGAGCACAAAGGTGATCTTTTCTATGTTGGAAAAATTGTGGACAGAGAAATAACCTTCTAGAACATTCAACCAATTATCCAGGGCATCTACATTGATATTTCCTTCAAATAAAGGAATATCAAAGTTAACTTGTACCTTAAAGGTAGTTGTATCCCCAAACCAACTATTCATTGAAGATACACTTACCGTTGCTGGCATTTGCAGAGGGATTTGGGCACTATCCATCATCTCGTTCCTCTGTCACTCGAGTGTTTCCTCAAGCAAAGACATGATAGGATCTCCTGCTCCGTCATCTATCTTTTCCTCCAGCATGGGAGGTCATTTCGGACGACGAGAATGATCAAGTGAAACTAGTTCGAGACCAAACTCTCTATACTCGGACCTCGTCGGGGACATGCACCGAGAAACAATCAAAGAGAAGATTGCTCTGATACCACTGATCTGGATTTATGTGTGAACAAAATGAAAAAACAGATACAGAGTCATAATAACATACATTTTGTGAATATAACAGAGATACAGTAAAAAAATATTCTATTAAATTGCAGAAATAGAACAGACTATAATACAATTGCCAGAATGGTGGTATCTATCTCTGAGAAGAGATGTGGATGCTACGCTCATCTGTGCTAATTTGAATACAAAATGAGGCCAAAGGCGCCTATTTATAATAATAATGAGGATGAGAACCCAAAAAGTCCAAAACGTAACCCTAGAAGATGAACCGTTTGAAAGTTTGTGGCCCCAAGGTGGTAAGTTGAACAGTTAACTTCCTGGGGTAATAATGTTTGTAGACGATCTACGATTTTTGCATTCGATGAGTCGTTGGAAAGGTCTATCTACTATTTACAACTTTTGGTTGGCCAAATGCATGCTGATGGCAACCATTTGGCCCCCTAATAGCCAAAAAATGTCGTTTAGGGTCACAAAATGGCCCCGAAAGTTTGGGACCCGAAAAACTATAGAAAAATAACTAGGAAACTACCACAATGGACAATTGTTTTGAGCCAGTGGAATAGGTGGGTGGCCACTAATCTCCATCTGGATCAATCCTCCCCCCTTAGGAAGCAATGGTCTCCATTGTGTCAAATCATGTATCATCTCTCGAACTATGTGTTGAGTTGATCTCCTGGTGCGACATTTGCTGAAGTGAAGAGGATTCCTTTCTTTGACATCTCGAGAGGGCTGTAATTGTTGTATGGATGATTTGTGTCTGGATGAGCACCTTGAATGAGTGGCCTTGCATCGTAGAGGTACTTGGATAGATGAGGAAACAATGGCTCTATCTTCTTCTTGTGTCTCATGAGCAAAGACACCCTGAGCAGAGGGTGTGGAGGTCTCTGTGATCTTATGTTCTCCTTCAGACGCAATTGTGAAGAGGAATAATTTTCTGATGTGGGAGCTTATCTTCCTACCTTGCGAGACTTTGTTAGGTGCAACGATCTCTGGTATTCGATAGATTTTTCCTCTCAAAGTAACAATGACACTACGACGTTGTGACTCATATACAACATGACGCTTCCACATATATGGTTGTTCTAAAAGAACATCATAGACTTCAAGTGGGGCTACATCACACAGTACTTTGTCTTTGAAAGGCTTTATGCCATATGGTAGGAGGCATTGTTGAGTAATGTGTATACCTCGTCCTTGGCTTAGCCAACCGATGTTGTAAGTTTGCGGGTGTGGTGTTGTTAGAATCTCCAATCTCTTAATGACTTCTGCTGAGATCAGGTTCTTTAACTGCCGTTGTCAACAACAAAATGTAGAGGCATCCCCTTCACCCACATCTGTGAGTGGAATAGGTGCTCCTCTACCTCTAACTCTTCAAGATCCTCTAGTTGAATCTATGTGGTAGCAACAGTGGTAGTGGGGTATCCATCAATGGTCTTCCTCCCATTGTATGCGACTATGGCATTGGGTTTAGAATCAGAATCAGGATCTAATTTTGAATATTTGATCTCGGTCACTAATGACTGATTTGAGTGCCATTCATCAGTGTTGTGTGAAGGGCTTTTATGAAATTCACACCACTTACCGGTGTCCTTCTTTGTCTTTCCAACTCCCTTCTTTTCCTGTGGTGGGGAATGGTTGTCGTTTCCTTGTCTTGCGTTTTATGGGCCAGGGCTTCCCTTGCCTTGCTTCTACGGTGGGTGTGCAGGTACAAACTCTCGCTTGTTCTTTTGTCGAAATATTTCCTCAATTTTCACAGCATACCAATAGGCAGATCCAAGTGAAGAGATGTCAAGGAATTCCATCTCAGTTCAGATGTACCAAAGTAGACCACTGTGATATTTCAAAATTAGGTGTTGCTTGGAGTCCTTGATACTCAGCTTTGTATGCAAGGTATGAAATTTGTTGGTGTAATTCGACACCATCTGGTCCCTTTCTTGACACAAAATGGTCCATTTTATGTATTGGTCATCATAGCTTCCCACAGGGTAATACTATTCCCTAACGGCATCTATGAAAGAGGCCCAAGTGGGATTTGTTTCAAACATTCTAGAATTGTCTCGTGATTTTTTCTCACAGTAAGTACCGCACCAATTTGGACATGGGGGACTTCTTAAGGAGTGCAAAGGTGATCTTTTCTCTATCAAAAAAATTGTGGATAGAGAAATAACCTTCTATAACATTCAACCAATTATCTAGGGCATCTGCATCAACATTGCCTTCAAATAAAGGAATATCAAAGTTAACTTGTACCTTAAAGGGAGTTTCATCCCTGAACCGAGTTCTCATTGAAGATGCACTTGCCATTTCCATCATTTGCAGAAGGATTTGGGCGAAACTATCCATCATCTCCTTCCTCTATCGCTCGAGGGATTCCTCAAGCATCGACTTGATAGGATCTCCTGCTCTGTCGTCTTTCTTTTCTTCGACCATGGGAGGTCGTTTGGGATGGTGAGAATGATCAAGTGAAACTAGTTCAAGACCAAACTCTCTATACTCGAACCTTGTCGGGGACATGCGCCGAGAAACAATCAAAGAGCAATCTGCTCTGATACCACTAATCTGGATTTATGTAGGAACAAAATTAAAGAACAGATACAGAGTCATAATAATAGACATTTTCCAAAGATAATAGAGATATAGTATACAAATATTCTATTAAATTGCGGAAATAGAACAGACTGTAATACAATTGCCAGAATGGTGGTAGTTATCTCTAAGAAGAGATGTGGCTGATACGCTTATCCGTGCCAAGTTCAATACAAAATGAGGCCAAAGCATGGGGGCTTCACTTGTTGACCAATATCCTATCACATTAGTTCATATTGTGGGTTTTAAAATTATAAAAAATCGAACCAATATATTGCAGGTATTGGGGGGATGAGGGGTTTAAGGTGGGGGTGGGTAGGGTGGTTTATAAGGATTGAGGTATAGAAAGGGGTGGGGAGGAGTTTTTAAGTATTGGGAAGGGGTTTCAACAAAAAGAGTTTGGGTCAATATCTCTCGAAATTAAGGGTATTCTTTAATATCCCATGATCGCATGTGCTATGTGAGAGGTTCACTAAGTGAATTCCCTGTGGGAAAAAGGGGCCTATTTATCATAATAATGAGGGTGAGAACCACAAAAGTCCAAAATGTAACCCTAGAAGATGAACCATCATAAAGTTTGCGGCCCCAAGGTGGTAAGTTGAATAGTCAACTTCCTGGGGTCATAACGTTTGCATACAATCTTTGATTTGGGCATTTGATAGCTCGTTGGAAAGGTCTGTCTAACCTTTACAAATTTTGGTCATCCAAATGCATCGTTATGGCAGCCATTTTTCCCTTGAATCACCAAAAAACGTTGTTTAGGGCCTCAAAACGGCCCCGAAAGTTTGGGACCTGAAAAACTGTAGAAAAATAACTAGGAAACTACCACAATGGACAATTGTTTTGAGCCAGTGGAATATGTGGGTGGCCACCGATATTGATCTTGATCAATCCTCCCTCCTTAGGAAGCAATGATATCCATTGCAATGAATCCCATATCATCTCTCGAACTATGTGTTGAGTTGAACTCCAGGTGCGACCTTTGCTGAAGTGAAAAGGCTTCCTTTTTTTGACATCCCCAGAGGGCTGTAATTATTGTATGGATGATTTGTTTCTGGATGAGCACCTTGAATGTGTGGCCTTGCATCATAGAGGTAATCTGATATATTAGGAAACAATGGCTTTGTCTTCTTCTTATGTCTGATGAGAAGAGACACCCTGTGCAGAGGGCGTGGAGGTCTCTATGATCTTATGTTCTCCTTCAGACGCAATTGTGAAGAGGAATAATTTTCTGATGTGGGAGCTTATCTTCCTACCTTGTGAGAATTTGTTAGGTGCAACGGTATTTGGTATTCGATAGAGTTTTCCTCCCAAAGTAACAATGACACTCCGAGGCCATGACTCATATACAGCATGACGCTTCCACATATATGGTTGTCCTAAAAGAACATCACAGACTTCAAGTGGGGCTACATCACACAGTACTTCATCTTTGAAAGGCTTGATGCCATATGGTAGGAGGCATTGTTGAGTAATGCATATACCTCGTCCTTGGCTTAGCCAACCGATGCTGTAAGGTTGCGGGTGTGGTGTTGTTGGAAGCTCTAATCTCTTGACGACTTCTGCTGAGATTAGGTTCTTTTGGCTGCCGTTGTCAACAAAAAAATGTAGAGGCATCCCCTTCAGCCACATCTGCGAGTGGAATAGGAGCTCCTCTGCCTCTGACTCTTCAGGATCCTCTAGTTGAATCTGTGTGGTAGCAGCAGTGGCAGTGGGGTCTACATCAATATTTCCTTCAAATAAAGGAATATCAAAGTCAACTTGTACCTTAAAGGGAGTTGCATCCCCGAACCAACTGCTCGTTGAAGATGCACTTGCCATTGCCATCATTCATAGAAGGATTTGGGAGAAACTATCCATCATCTCGTTCCTCTATCGCTCGAGGGATTCCTCGAGCAGCAAATTGATAAGATCTCTTGATCCGTTGTCTCTCTTTTCTTTTGCCATGGGAAGTCATTTGGGATGAGGAGAATGATCAAGTGAAACTAGTTTGAGACCAAACTCTCTATACTCGGACCTCGTCGGGGACATGCGCCGAGAAACAATCAAAGAGCAGATTGCTATGATACCACTGATCCGGATTTATGTATGAACGAAATGAAAGAACAGATACAGAGTCATAATAATAGACATTTTGCAAAGATATCAGAGATACAGTAAACAAATATTCTATTAAATTGTGGAAATAGAATAGACTATAATACAATTGCAAGAATGGTGGTAGCTATCTTTGAGAAGAGATGTGGCTGCTACGCTCATCTATGCTAAGTTGAATACAAAATGAGGCCAAAGGGGCCTATTTATAATAATAATAATAAGGGTGAGAACTCCAAAAGTCCAAAACGTAACCCTAGAAGATGAACCGTCATAAAGTTTGCAGTCCCAAGGTGGTAAGTTGAAAAGTCAACTTCCTGGGGTCATAATGTTTGCATACGATCTTCGATTTGGGCGTTCGATAGCTCGTTGGAAAGGTATATCTAAGATTTATAACTTTTGTTCAAGCAAATGAATGTTGATGTCAGCCATTTGGCCCCTAAATCACCAAAAAACATCATTTAGGGCCTCAAAACGGCCCCAGAAGTTTGGGACCCAAAAAACTGTAGAAAAATAACTAGGAAACTGCCACAATGGACAATTGTTTTGAGCCTATGGAATAGGTGCACTACTACATTTTGACCAAAAATCCGACGGCCGTCATGTCGGATTTTCGACACTTCCCTGTCGCATGTACGACACTTAGGTTTTTTTTGAAGCGTCAGAAACTTGGCGTCGGTTAAGAGAGACTTAAGTAACCGTCGCTTGAATTTAAATCGTCTCTTATCCGACACTTAATAAGCGACAATGACGAAAATTTTGTAGAACTTTTGCACCCACAGGCGTCCCTTAAACGACGGATAGAAAGGGAAACTGTCGGATAAGCGACGGCTACAAAGAATAACTGTCGGATAAGCGACGGCTACAAAGAATAAATGTCGGATAAGCGACGGGTGTTAAGTGTCGCTTAAGCGATGGACGTGATTTTAAAAAAAAAAAATTATTTGCAAATTAGGATCCCAATACGATTCGTTCATTGGTCTTTTGCAACAAAGGTCCCAATAGGATAGGCAATGGCTGTGGAGTGGGATTACTATTATGTTTGTAGCTAT
>LPNX010968063.1:1959-15056 GCA_001517045.1 Pseudotsuga menziesii | reverse complement strand
ATAGTGGTAATTTGCTACTATTAGTCACCGACTCAAAAATAGTCATTTATAGCCTGATTTTAATCATTTTTTTAGTCATTAATTTCTCATTTTCTACTAGTGCAATCACACTCCTTCAGAAAAATGAGCATATACAATGGCATGATGAATTGTTCATAGATTTCTCGGTAATGACTATGGTACTTGTGCACCCACAGTGGTTTGTATGCAGCATAAACATGCATCCTTTCCCTGTCCCATATGCACCTAAGGCCAGGGAAAGGTTTATTGCACAATATACAATCGACAAGTATGGAACTCATATAGAATTCAGATCTCTTCTGGGACACTCCTCCCAAAGCTGAGGCCATGCAGGCTAAAAGACTATTTGATACAATGTTGGCCCAGTTGAAAATGGTCCCCTGGGTTGCAACATAAAAAATAATTAGCATCCATTCTAATTTGAAAACCTGTCATGAGCTCTTCCAAAAATCCTGTTAAGCATTAAAGCTATGAACCTGTACGGGGCCCTTAAGCTTGTTGTGTCATACTCTCCTCTTTCCCTGGTTCTGAAATGTTTTCAAGATAACAACATTCTTTTAAGGGTCTCCACAAGGTCCATTCTAATGTTGTTCAACCAATCATCGGACAAAAATACTTATGCTTCTGGAAGGTGGTAGGGCATGGCTACATATCCAGGGATATAGGAAGCATAGCCCTATTTGTTGAAATTCTCTAGGATAATTGTGGTGACATCTGCTCGGGGTAGAATCCAACCAATTACTTCAGAGCATGGGAATAGCTCTGGTCTAGTGGAAATCTTCATAAGTGAAGATCGCTCTATATTGGCATATATGCCCTCTTCTTCCAAGCCCATGTCAAGCACCTCTCGGCGTGTGATCAGCCTGTATATCTCTCCCCATTGATACTCGGGTTCTACACTGGATATACACTTGGTGTCTTCATAGATGTATTCAGTTTTGGTAATAACTTCCACTTCGGGCTCCTCTTCGACCACAGGGGCCTTCTTCTTTTGTCTCTTTGACATTTTGAGGTCGGAATCTTCCTGCCATATATGAAATTGTAAAAATTAAGACATTCCTTACTACGTTGCAAAAATTTAGACAACATGTCCAGCATTTCACTTCATCTATGTTTACCATAACAACAATTAGTTAAATGAAGTAAAGATGGGAAAGCTAACACCGCTATTTGCTAGCAAAACAATTCTATCAATAACATCGAGTGGGAAGCAAATCTACATAAAAATGAAGGAAACTTGGGCCATCTGCGGGTGCCATGATCATCGTGCTGTGCGGGAAAGACAGTGGAAATTATGCGAGTTCTCACGGTGCATTTTCAGGAAGAAACGTCGTCAGTGCAAACTACGATCAATAACTGTATGCAATGATATATCCCCCTCCACTGGCTTGGGTTCGAAACCGGCCGTGAACCGATTTTGCACAAACCAGCGCGGTGAAACGCGACTGTTCTAAAGGATACAAGTAGCATGAAAACAAAAAAGGGGGAAGCAACCACCAAGCGCCACAGGAAAACCATGAAACCATCCCCTACCAAGGAATCATCACACAGGGAGGATTGGTGCAGACAGCATAATGACCGTGTGCACCAAACCCCCATTTACTAAATGTAGGGTCACAATCAAACGACAGTGGGGGAAAAACTACCTGGTGGGTCAAAACCCCCCTCCCCCCCCTGCGGACAGTAATACTACAAAAAATCCTCAATATATAGGAAGGTTACTAACGGTCCAAGGAAAAAAGGCCATGGAAAACCCCAACCATAAAAAAAAATCAACCAACAGCTTCGAACGAAACGGGATAATGCAATGAGGAGCCTACCTGGCAACGCTGCATGGACGATGGAAAGAAGGGCGGTCAAGCTTCCACAGTTGAGCCACCTGGACGCGAGTACTGACAACAGGGTCCTTGCAAGCTCGAGAGAATGACAGCACAATGAGAGTGACAGTGGGCAAGTCGAAATGGCAATAGTAATAGAATAATAAACAAACCCGACCCCATACCTATATATAGTCAACCACATGCGGTGGGGAACAAAATATCGGACGGCGGACAACTCTGGATCAGAGGATGCAAGATAATTCCTTCCGCAACGTCGGGTGACCAAAGTACTAATCTATCTGTAGGGATAACCGGGAAACAAACCAATAGTGCATCGGAGTGATAGCAAAATGGGAGCCGCAATGGCAGAGGCACAAAGGATATCACAGTCCGCTACGGAAGGTTTGAATCGGAAGAGAAAACCAATGAAAGATTGGCAAGGTTGTTGTTTCTTTCTTCTGCAACGGCGGAATCGTAAACTTACGGATCGACGAAAATAACAAAGCGGGGTCCGTCAGGTCAAAGCGATAGTCGGAAGACTTAGCGATTTGCCATTTGCAATGGCGGAGACCAAAGTAGCAACATGTTCCGACGTAAAATGAAAGATCAGCCGATTAAACCAACAGCATCGAAGAAAATAACGAAGACAAAGTTGATTATCCTTCCGCAACGGCGGGACTGCAAGCAAATATTATTCTGATTCATAAACTTGAAAACACTTTCTAAGGTAATGAAAAATCAAAACAAGTAGTGGATTGTTTCAAGCATTAGGAAAAACCTCTGTGAATAATTATTAAGCCAAAACAACGAAGAAAATCAAGCTGATATAAGCAAAGGATGGTCCTGAAATTTTTTGGAATTTTGGGAAAATGTTGCCGCTGCAACAATTGGTGACTACCTTGTGAACCCCATATTTCTGACTTAACTTCTTCCCAGTGCAAGACTGTCTGAATAAAAGTTGAGATCTTCTAGATGTTCGTATTCCCAAACTGGCCAACTTATGCATTCAAATCATTGAGAAGTAATCCATTCTTTGGAAAATGGTAACATCAGAAATATTTGCAAGTCCGAATAACTCTTTTGAGGCCAAATAAGTGAGATTTATTTTACTCGTCCTTAGGTAGTTTCTAGCTTGGAAACCACAGGATTGTAACATATAGTAGACAACACTATCCATTTGTTCCTCATTCCCATGCCAATTGCACTTTTGTGCTGCTTGAAATTTAGTTCTTGTGAGTCCTCCATCTGCCTTTCTTTCCAAATTTTATTCAGGCCCCTCTATCCATAGTGTCCTTTTGTGTGAGAGAAGAATTTACTGTTCATCTCACGGATGGAGAGGAACTTTTGGCAATTTGAAATTCATGCTTTTGATGCTTTGTTTTGATATGTACTGTTCCTTTAAGGAGTTTTGACTCTTGATAGCTTTTAGCTTTTTTTGAAGTTATGGCATCGGATCATTTATATATGATATACTGTTTACCTTGCTTCCTTTCCGTGGGTCCTTTGTTGTCACTCCCTTGGAACTTTTAGATGTGAAATGGATGGAGCCTCGAAATAGTATTCCAGACTTGTTACTTCCGAGTTATCTACAGGGGTTAAGTAGTACTTCAATGAATACATGGACAATTAGGAACACTGCTACTAGAAGGCATTCTATGTTTCAAAGCGTAGTCTTTTGCCCAAGGTTTCAGTTAATTAAGAACCTTGATGTTTCCATTGCAACCAAAATTTTGCCTCTTTATTCAAAACCAAAGAACTAATAACAAAGCATTTAAAACAAAAGAAAATAGCATCAACGCATTAAAGAAAAACAAATCAATTTATTTATGCACAAAGCAAAAAGAAAAGAAAATGTGTGCCCACCCTTAAAAAAAAAAAACATTTTAATCCAACGGGTTGAAGGGCTAGGCTGTAGTGTGGGTCAAAAATCTATCCATGGTCTAAGTCTACCATTTTCAAAATCAAAATCATTTCCACTAGTCTACAGTCATCTTTATTAGCCTGAGGAAGTTGAAGGAGCCTAGGCTGAGTGTCAATTCTAGAACTGGACTTTCCTGAGGTATGACAATTTAGCTTAAGCTCGGTTAGATAATTTCCCAGGACAAAATCAGCAGATTCATTACCTTCTCCTAGCTTAGTGACAGTGTGCTTCATGTAAGGTTCTCTCAAAATTTTAATCTGATTTGGGGTACCCTTGAGAGGTAACAATAAATGAGACCAATCTGAAGCAAAATAACCTTTTAATCTAGCAGACCAATCTCGGTTGAGAATAATCCCATATCCACCCGGTATGTCAACCACCATAATGTCAATAAATTGACATATCTTGTTATTTGTAGAAAAGTGAATGAGAACATTTTTCATTTCTCCCACTAATTTGACACCTGTGCTATCTAATTGCACTACTTCCCATGATGTCATCTTTGGCTGTCCATTAATCTTTTTGCAAACCTCAAGTGGCATAACATTCACCGATGATCCCGATTCTACCAGGAAATTATGCACATTATGATTCAACATTTCTAGGGTCAAAAGAAAAGGCGGGGTTTCAGCTTTTTCCTCCCAACCTGGTTCTATGTCTTCTTCTCCTGGTTGGTTTTGAGTGGGTATATCTTCTTCAAGCTCCTCAATTTCTTCAGTGTTTCCTTGATCAACGCCTGCATGTTCTTACACATGTTTGACAGGCTCATTGATTGGCTCTGCTTCCCGGGTGACAGTAGTGACTTCAGGTGTTTTATCTTTAACATTCACATCTACTTGTCTCTTGACATTCTCTTGCAATATTTTAATCTTTGAAATTATTGCATTGTCTTTAATTTCTAGGTCCGTATCTTTTGTTACTTTTGGTGTGTATTCATATTTGAGAGCATTCTCTTCTGTGTTGAAAAGTGAGACACCATTCCATAAGAACATGGTATCATCATCTTGTTTCTCTATGGTAAGGTTTTTCTCTTCTTCCTTACCACTGTCTTTAGTCAATTTAGAGTCTAGCAGCTTATTCATCACCAATGTCATCGAATTTAACCATTGAGGACACTTCTTCTCAGAATGAGGTTGTTGGTGAAAAGTGTAGAAATTATCCCCCCCTACTTATGTTATGTTCATTGAAGGTAAATTCGGTGGAGGTATTTTCCATTGGTTGCTATCCTCTCTTTTCTGGTAGTAGGGTTTGTAAGTTCTCTGGAATTCCCTCTCTTTCTCCAGATCTATTATTCAGTTGGATAATTTCTGAATCATTTTCAGCATTCCCTGATAATCATGTGATTGTTCATCTTTAGGTTTAGACATCAATAAGGCTCTTCTCCTGGTATTTTTCTCTTCAGGTATATTGGGATAATCTGCTACACTTTCCTTTTTAGCCTCTACCCTTTCTGCTTCTTCATAAGTCTCTACCAATGTGGTTCATGCTTACATTTTGGCAAAAATAGCTAACGCAGGACCTAGGGCGGAGGTGAAATATTCAGTTAAGACCTTGTCAGAGGGTCTGTCAGCTTCAGAAAAGTTCTTTAGGTATGTTGAAAATCTTTGAGTGAAACTATGTACCTTCTCATTCTTCTCTTTTTTTAACAAACCAAGACCTTTCATCAGTGAGGCATGGGTCTTTGGGGCTCTGTATTTACCTCTGAAAGTCCTTTTGAAAGTGTCCCAATCAGGAATAGATTTTGTAGGTAAACCAAAATACCAGGATGCTGCTGCTCCTTTAAGGGTATATAGGAATAATCTACAGACAACATCTTCGTACTCCCCAGCCCTTAACCCTTCTACTGCTAAATAGAAACTTTGCAGGTGGTCATATACAGCAGTCTTTTCATCGGGGTCAAACTTAGGCAGTAGCTTATCAAAATATTGAGGTAGGTTATGCAACGGAGGTGTGAGGTTCAAAGGTGATCTAGCTCTCCAAGCCGGTAGAGGGTTGGGCTGATTCACATTTACACCAGCCATGAGAAAGGTGAACGAACATGAGTCTAACAAACCGTAAGATGAAACTGGGCTTACTTACTTCAAAGGTAGAACCAAAACCTTTGAGGACTTGGGTCAGGTCAAAAGCTTTCAAATATCTGCTGGTGGGGTAATCTTGGGAAAATAGGTTTCCACGGCTAGTCATACACTGGCGGCCCTTCTTCCAGCGTCAGAACTGTTGGGGCCTGGAAATTCGTAGGAAACAATAGCAAGGGATTCTCCCCAGTCAACGTTCCCAACTAGCCCATGACTGTTTGGTATGGGGAATCCGTCCGGTTTGCGGTCTAGCTACCGTAGGTCAAAGTAACAAAAACAAAGGTTTTACCGGTTGCGGCCCGGTCCACCGTGAATTTTTGTATTTTAGACTTAAGTATGACATGCAAGTGCCTAATTAACCATGCAGGGTGATAAGGATGCAAGGAGCAGTCACAACGTGATGCATAGGTTCTTACCTCTCATCTTAGAACTCACAAGCATCTCAATCACATATGCAGTAATAAAATAAACTAACTATCTACCTACCTATCTATCTATCTATCCCCGAGGAGAAAAATTGTAACTTATTTATGAGTAATGTGTATTGTACATGCATTATAAAGAGAAATTACAGATAGCTGATATTCCTTCCTACAACACATGACCTATTAGAGATATTTAGACAATCAGATAGCCAATTTTTTATGAACAACATACATTACTCATGGTGGTAAATCCACATAATGAACCAGAAAACATTCAAACAAGAACATAGGCTCTAAGAGTTAGAACGATCTCACGGTTTATGGACAAAAGCTGGAATAACAAAATAGTTCATCTTTCCGCAATCCATAGCATAAGATTTGAAATTCCCACCAATCTTTCTCCAATAGGAAAACAATAATTCTTTATTGCAAAAAAAAGTAGTTCTTCTTACAATATCGCTTTTCATGTCTAACTGGGAAAAAGCCCTTTCTTTCTCTAAGTATTTTACATTTATACAAAAGATGAGATTGTTGGGCTGCCCAAAAATGACTTTTGGGCTTCCCAACTCTTCCCCTCCCCAAAATTTCACTTTCCTCTAATGTTTACAAAATCGTTACATACAAAAGTGAATGATTATTAATGAAGAGGGCCCCACTTGGGTATCCAGAAATTTCTTCCATGCCAAAGCCTTAGAGGGAATTCCTTCAAACGCGCACGGCTCCGAAAACTGAATGTTTATTTCAAAATTCGCAGCTTGGTTCTTGATGGCCTCAATTCTGGCCGCACTTAGACGAAGCTAATCCTCCAATAGATGCACGCTATTGGCGGAATGATCAACTTCATTCCATAAGATCTAGTCATCAATGGCTTTAAGGTGCTGTACTTTTGCTGCCTCCTCTTGATGCCTCTTCTGCAACATTTCCACAAATGAATTGTGGTTCGGAAAAACCTCTAGCCTCTGCTCATCTTCCACTTGGCTTCAGTTGTAGGTAATTAGGATCCTTCTGAAGAATTCTGCGTATGCTCCTTTATTCTTCCTAACAGCTTTTTTGAAATCTTCTGCTGTACCTTTGGCAAACTATAACAATTCGTGATCCTGCTTCAGGGCCTGTTGATTCTTCGAGGGTAGCTCTGCAAGAGTTTCCTCATTATTCTCCAACCTAGCCATTCTTGCGGTTAGGACTTCCATGACATCCTGAGATCTATCAACAAAATAAGAGGAAGTCTCCAGAATTTCTTCCAATCTGCCATCCATTTGCAAAACTTTGCATCTCTCTTCTTCCATGGTAGTTTTCAGCTGAAACATCTTGGCCTTTTGTGCCAACACATGTTCTTTGAAAGGTTTGAGGTCAACTTGCTGTTCTTTTGCTTCCTGTAAAGCTGTTGTCAGGGAAGTGACCTGTTCTTGCAGTCTTTCCTTTTTCTCTTGGGCTTGCTTCTCATTTGTCTCCCAGGTAGTCTTTTGCAGCTCTAAGTCTTCTATTTTTCCCAGTAGTTGTTCCTTCTCTACCTTTAGTTCTTGATACTCTTGCTGCACTTTCTCCAGACACTCTTGTGCAGCTTCACTAGCTTGTCTCTCTGCTTGGAGGAGTTGCAGTTCATCTTTTGAGGACCTCATATCCCTTTTCATGTCCTCATATTTCCTCTTTAGCCTATTGCTTTCCTATCTCTCCTTTCTCAATGTGTCTTTCAGTTGAGCAGAGGAATTCTTGGATTGCTCCAAGTCTGTCATAAATTTGTCCACATTATCTTCCGAAGCTTGAATTAGTGCAGCTCCGGCTCTAATGGTGAATCTTGGATCTTGGTCTATTCCAAACACAACAGGTGTATCCGTTATCATTTTCTCGGGAAGACTTCCAGTTTCAACCTTCCTTTCCATTCTCTTCACTATCCTCTTCATCTCCCTGTCATAGAACACAGTGTTAAAATCAGGTATTTCTTCACCCACCTTCTGTACAAAAGGGACCAGCTTCAGTGTGGGGACCATGGACTGTCCAGGTATGTTGACAGCTGGTATTTTTGGATCCTAAAACTCGGGGTTCTCCATGTCCTGAGTCTGGCCGCCAGCGGTGTCAAAGGCTGAATTTTCTGTCTCTGTCTAAGTCATCTTTAGCCTCTCTGCTTTCTGTTTCTAAAGCTCCTCATCAAGCTTCTTTTTCTTTTCTTCTTCTTCCTTTCTTACGTCCTCCTCTACCTTTTGGGCTGCCTCTTGTGCAGCTTTTCTTTTCTCTGCCTCTTCTCCTTGCAGCCACCCTGCAACTTCTTGGGCCAGTCTTTGGGCTTCCTCATTTCTTCTCTGGGCTTCCTCCTCAGCTTTTGCTTATTCATCTCCTTTCCCACCTTTGGTGGAGATCTTCTTTTTGACCCTTATCCTTAAGGCTGTCATGTTCAGAGCATTGCAGAAGACTGATTCTTCTCTATCCCAATGATGGGTGTATTCAAAATGTACGTTGTTTTCCTTGCAATGTTCAACTACTTTACTGTGGGAGTCATTTCTATGGAAAGGCATCTCACCAAAATGAAACCTTTCCAACTCTTCGACAAACTCATTCACTTTATTCAATCTGGTGAACTTGTAACTGCGTAACTTGAAGGGAAAATGGGGATAGGCATCCTTCTTATGCTCAAATAGAAAGCTTCCTATGCCATCCAGGAAGACTTGTCTGACCGCTTCTTTGTGAATGATGTAGTCGGTGGCGTACTTGGGCAGCAGGGAGGGTGCTCTGGAACCTCTGAACATTCTGAAGTAGAGGCTATCTTCAGTCAAATAATAGTATGCATATTCTCCAATGACTTGCAACGCCTCCTCTAACATGCAATCACACTCTTTCAGAAAAATGAACGTATACAATGACATGATGAATTGTTCACAAATTTCTCGATAATGACTGTGGCACTTGTGCGCCCACAGTGGTTTGTCTGCAGCATAAGAAGGCATTCTTTCCCTGCCCCAGATGCACCTAAGGCTAGGGAAAGGTTTATTGCATAATATACAATCGACAAGTATGGAACTCATATAGAATTCAGATCTCTTCTGGGACACTCCTCCCAAAGCCGAGGCCATGCAGGATGAAAGACTGTTTGATACAATGTTGGCCCAGTTGAAAATGGTCCCCTGGGTTGCAACATAAAAAATAATTGGCATCCATTCTGATTTGAAGAACCTGTCATGAGCTCTTCCAAAAATCTTGTTAAGCATTAAAGCTATGAACCTGTACGGGGCCCTTAAGCTTGCTGTGTCATTCTCTCCTGTTGCCCTGGTTCTGAAATGTTTTCCAGATAACAACATTCTTTTAAGGGTCTCCACAAGGTCCATTCTAATCTTGTTCAACTAATCATCGGACAAAAATACTTGTGATTCTGGTAGATGGTAGGCTAGGGCTACATATCCAGGGCTATAGGCAGCATAGCCCTGTTTGTTGACATTCTCCAGGATCATTTTGGTGACATCTGCTCGGGGCATAATCCAACCAATTACTTCAGAGCATGGGAATAGCTCTGGTCTGGTGGCAATCTTCATCAGCGAAGATCTCTCTATATTGGCATATATGTCCTCTTCTTCCAAGCCCATGTCAGGCACCTCTCGGCATGTGATCAGCCTGTATATCTCTCCCCATTGATACTCGGGTTCTACACCAGATATACACTTGGTGTCTTCATAGATGTATTCAGTTTTGGTAATAACTTCCACTTCGGGTTCCTCTTCGACCACAGGGGCCTTCTTCTTTTGTCTCTTTTACATTTCGAGGTCGGAATCTTCCTGCCATATATGAAATTGTAAACATTAATACATTCTTGACTACGTTGCAAACATTTAGACAACATGTCCATCATTTCACTTCATCTATGTTTACCATAACAACAATTAGTTAAATGAAGTAAAGATGGGCAAGCTAACACCACTATCTGCTACCAAAACAATTCTATCAATAACATCAAGTGGGAAGAAAATCTACATAAAAATGAAGGAAACTCAGGCCATCTGTGGGGGCCATGGTCATCGTGCTGCGCGGGAAAGATAGGGGAAATTATACGAGTTCTCATGGTGCATTTTCAGGAAGAAACATCGTTAGTGCAAACTACGGTCAATAACTGTATGCAATGATATATCCCCCTCCACCAGTTTGGGTTTGAAAATAGCCATGAACCGATTTTGCGCGGACCAGCATGGCGAAACACGACTGGTCTGAAGGATACGGGTAGCATGAAAATAAAAAAGGGGGAAGGAACCACCAAGCGCCACAGGAAAACCATGAAACCAGCCCCTACCAAGGCATCATCACACAGGGCGGATTGGTGTAGACAGTGTAATGGCCGTCTGCACCAAACCCCCATTTACTAAATGTAGGGTCGTAATCAAACGACAGTGGGGGGAAAACTACCTAGTGGGTCAAAACCCCCCTCCCCCCCCCTCGGACAGTAATACTACAAAAAATCCTCAATATATAGGCGGGTAACTAACGGGCCAAGGGAAAAAGGTCGTGGAAAACCCCAACCATAAAAAAAAAATCAACCAACAGCTTCGAACGGAATGGGATAATGCAATGAGGAGATGACCTGGCAACGCGGCGTGGATGGTGGGAAGAAGGGCGGTCAAGCTTCCACAGTTCAGCCACCTAGACACGGGTACCGACACTAGTACAAAAGCGTAGATTTTTCCACGGAGGTTTTCCATGTTTCTTACTTTTTGGTGTAAAATCCGATGTAACAGGAATGAGGCGTCGCTGTATCCATGCCTAGCCATCGCTGTATCCACACCGGGACTCCTAGACGTCACTGTATCCACGCATAAACTCTTGGACATCACTGTATCCACGCCTGACCGTCTCTATAGCGACGGCACCGTCTTTTGTTGACTTTTTACAACGGTCAAGTTGACCTAGGGCGCAAAAGTCAATGTTTGCCGTCGCTATAGAGACGTCTAAGAGTTCTATAAAAATGAATACCTTAACGAGATTTTCTTCACACTTGCCATTGTTGCAGCACTGTTTTCGGGTGATTGTTGGAGCTGTTTATTATTTCTGTCTCCTGCTAGTGAACAATCCATTTCTAGATCTACATAGTTCGGATTTTAAACGTGCAAGGTTAGTTTGTGTTTTCAAATGATGCATACTTTTACTACTTCATGCTAATGTTATTTCGTAGATGAAGTTAGTGTATTTTTGTTTCTATGTCCCCAAAGAATAATATTTCTTCCTTAAGGCATCTTTTATTGTCTCACTTAATGAAAGGCTTTTAGAAATAGCGAAACATCCTATGATATTTCTAAGATAACTCCCATAGGTTTAAGATGAACTTGGAGAAAGAAAAAAATCCATGGTTTCAACACCTCGGAGATATAGAAAAATAATGGCATTCTTGGTATAATATGGGTTAACAACTAGAGTTGATCTCATCATATGCATATTTCAGCTGCTCTTTTTGAAACTACACTTTAGTTCAACACCATTCGTAGAGTCTCTTATGAGTAAATTTTTTGCAACCCTTACTTGTTCCTTTGAGAAGCATTGTTTCCAACATTATTTTTAGGGCAGCAAGGACTTCTCTCTTCCCAAACCTATTACCAAACCTATTACAATCATTTTTTTTATAAAACTTGGTCATATTCCCTACATGTGCCTGATGTTGGGACCAAATTCTCCTTGTGTGGTACAATAATTATATGGTTTCCAAATCTAAACTAAATGTTTTAAATTTTTTGTTGGTTATACTTATACACATGTGTTCATTCCATCCAAATAATTAGTATTTCTTAAGTTGTTTTATGGCCCTCTTTATAGTCAATTTGGTTATTTGAATATTGTTCAATACATACTTAGAATTTGCATGTATATTATGTGCATCAATTATGATGGTTCCATAAACTTTGATAGGAAGATCTTGTTATATACCAATGGCCATCCTCACACTCATGGGAACATTGTAGGGTTGATAAACAATCATAGGTTCTAATTGTTTAGTGAAAATTTCTAATTTGAGGAACACTTCAATAACAAAGAAAACGTAAATAAAATGAATGCATTAAGATTTGTTGGTGTGCATGAAATGCATAGTATGTCTTTGGTGATGAGTTATTAATAAACTATAACTTGTGTAGACCATTGACCACTCATTGACTAATTATAATTTTGTATTTTCAATTGGTTATTATTGTAACTTTCTTACTTAGTTTGACTTTTTTTCTGAAGTGGTTGCTTGCATGTGTATTGGAAGAATTTTTCCATCCTTCTAATAAATGGTTTATTTGATGTGTGAACATACTAAATTCATTGTGTTTTACTAATATCATTGATTTAATGTTCAATATTTTTCAAACAATGGATAACATACAAGAAAGTAAAGGAGAGACTAGTCCCTCTTGATATTGTAAAGAAGGTCATGTCCATAGATTTTATTATCTCTCTCTAGAAAAAGGATGTTATACTGTGTGTGAAGGTTCCTTATTTATACAAATAAACTCTACAATGCTACTCCACCATAGAAGGACATTTGTTGGGGTTGAAATCACATGATTTTCTAAACCTTCCAAGGGAATGTATGCATATTACATGCTTCTTTTTTCTACAATGTAGGTTACATGTTATGCACTCATACTGATATGCTTACTTTAATTTTTTTTGTGTTTATTTTTTAGTACCATTATCCTTTTCTCATGCACAATTGTGGGAACCATGACTTCCATTAGAACCTTCAATGTTCCATATCAAAATTATTTACTTTTTTATGTTGGATTACGTCAAATGATGTGCACATGGCTATCAGTACAATGTGTAATCAACATATAGTTCAGATTTTTTGTGTGGTTAAAAGGAAATTGCCCACAAGTTTCATGGG
>LPNX010968017.1:0-63483 GCA_001517045.1 Pseudotsuga menziesii | reverse complement strand
CCGCCGATCTGTTTTGCCTTCGCGGGTGGGCCGTCGGATCGTGCTTTGTCTACCGATTCCGCTGGGCTCTTCCATCTTAATCCGCCGAGCAACTTTGCCCAGTGGAATCATCCTCGCCCGTTGATGTGACCCGCCGTCGCTCCTACACCGTCAGATCAAGTGCCGCGTACCGGATTCCGCCGGGTAATCCGGAATTATTCTCCGCGCTAGTTCTTCTCCCGGAATTCTTCTTGGCCATCGATGGGATGCCAGGCGTTCAACAAGCGTCCGATCTTGCGCCACATACCATATTCCGCCGGGTGCTGGGGTTTTATCGGGTGCGCAAGTCTCCAACCCGGAATCATTTTCCGTCGTCGATCCACCATCCTGCGATCTCCAACCGTCGGATCGAGCAGCACGTGTTCATTTTCGCTGGATGGTCTAAAGGTTATCGCGCGTGCATGTTACCTTTCCGGAAACCGACATGTCCGTCGATCAATGCTACTTTCAATCCTCGTCCGTAGGATCAGGAGGACTGTATGAGATTCCGCCGATCCCTCATTTCCTTATCCACCATGCACTTCCAGCCAGCGAATTTGACATGGGCCGTAGATCAGCTCTGAGCAATGCTAAAGCCTTTGATGTGTGCAGGCCGTTAGAGGCCTGAAATTCCCTTATCTTGCTTGTATGTTCTGGATGGCGGAAAGGATATAAACCATCGATTTGCTTCTCCTTTAGACCAATGGTTCAGGACCTTTCCGACTCGGCTACTCTTTAGATTTTAAATCCCCTTTGTACTATATCCTTGGCCCAAAGTATTTAATCAACAAAATCTTACCTCCCATCGGTCTTGCATCTTTTTGTAAAATACAGGCGTTAACAGTTACTTCTTCGGGCTGCTAACAGGTGGGCTTAGTGAGCTGAACTGATGTCTATTGAGTATCATCTATTTTCAAAATGCAAGACCCAAAATCAGTGTCCACTGCATAGATGGGGTGATTCACTGAGTGGCTCTCCTTGCTTATAATGTATGCTAGCTGATTTTCCTTGTACAACCTCTTAGTCTCCCCTCCAAACATGGGGATGGTGGAATATGTGATATCCATCTAAAGGGTGCCACCTAATCTTTTGCTCCATGACCGAGACAGCAAGAGGCCAAATTTTGGAGGGATATCAGCCACTACAATGTCCATCGTGACGTTTTTCGAAGGTAGCTGAGTTAGGTTCATAGTAAGTTCTTTGATGGGCCCAAGCACTTGACCTTCCCAGAGTCAAAGGAGAATAAATCATGGTAGGGCTTGGTGATGTTGAGGTCAAGCTTATTCATCATATATTTTGGAATCAGGTTATGAGAGGCTACTGAATCCAGCAGGTAGTTATGGAGGATTTTATCATGTATATTCAAGGATATGTAGAATGGTGGGCATGAGTCCTTTAGGTCTTCTATCATGGGGCCCAAGGTTACAACAGGATTGTCATCTTGCAGGTTCACAAAGTCAGTGTCAATGTGCACCTTAGGCTAAAGGGAATTTAGAATGGAGGTTTTGAATGCATCGTTCTTCATTAGCTCAATTAAAGGGAAAGGGATTTTCAATTTTTGAATTTCAAACTCAAGGTTTAAAGAAGAATGTAGCCTATCTGGAAACCTTACCTCATGAGCTGTAGGTTTGAGTTGGACTTGATTAGGTATGGATGAAGGTGTTGGTTTTGGAAATGCTTTGGATGTGACAACCACCTTCTTTGGTATGACAACAACCTTTCTAGCTGGTGCCGCAGGATGCTTGATAGGTACTGCATTCTTCTTGGGGGGAGCAACTAGCCTAGACCTCAAATTGTAACCTCCCTGATCATCATCCTGATAGACAACCTCTTCAGTGATCTGCTCATCAGTTAGGGCTTCCTCATATTCTACCTGTGTCAGAAAAGAACAGTCTGCCTCATCCTCCATGCGGTGGATGTTGTCTTCAGCTTCTCCTTCTTCTTCAATGAATTCTGGCACTTCTTCTAATAAAACATTTTGAAATGGAGCTCTTATCCTCTAGTATTCCCCTTGATTTCTCTCCCTTCTAAGAATCTAAACTGGGAGATTTCCTCTTCTGTAAGGAACAAAATTTGGGTTTCGAGGAGCAAAGTCACTTGGCCCTTTACCCCTCACTGGCAGATTTCCTTGGTCCTTGAATTTAGACATTTCAGCGGTCAGGTTATCTAAACGTTTGGTCATTTTTTCAATCTTGTTCTCTGATGCAGAAGCCCCACTATAGTCTGCTGGCTTCTTTTTCCTGTCTATCTTCCCTTTGACCTTTTGAGATGCTAGAATGTTTGACTCTACCTCCAAGGTAGCATCCTGCATAAGTGATAAGGAAGCAGACCTCCTTTCTCTAAGAAGTAGGAAGAAGCCAGAGTCAAAGGAATTTTCATAAGTTATCCTAGCTGAGGTATCGGTAGGCTTAATCTCAGTGGTGATCTTGCTGTACATGTTTTTGAATATCTTGGTAAAGTTGGAGATAGACTCCCCATTTTCTCTTTTCAAGTTGCTGAATTCTGTGATATAGTAGAGGTTGTCTCTCCTCTCTCCCCAATGCTTTAGAAAAATTTCATCTAGGGCCTTGATGCATGCCACTGACCCAGTAGGCAGTTCCTTAAACCACTTTCTAGCCTAGCCATCTAGGCTTTGCACAAAAACCCTGGTCCATACATCTTCTTGTTCTATGTTAATATTTTCAGCATAGCTGTAAAAAGCCTCTAGATGTTCTTCAGCAATGAAATCCCCTTCCCCTGTAAACTTAGGCATATACTTGAGATAATCCCCAGTAGGCATTGCTGCGAGAGGATTTGGAAAAATTACGGGTGCATACCTAGCTACTAGGATCCTTTCCATCTTAGTCAATTGAGGGGTATCCATATTGGAAATAGGTATGGACAGGGTTGTGGACGGAACCACTAATGAAGATACTTGCTGAGAAGGTGGTGGTATACTTATCCCAATGGAGTCACCAGGGATTGGATCTTCACAAGCAGTAGTGCTTGAAGATGCCCAACCCCTAGATTTTTCTGATGTATCTAAAAATTCCCAAGAATTAAGAATTTTAGAAGAAAAAATAATAGTAGAAATATTTCTTGAAATAGATAATGTATCTTTTTGTGTAGCACCACTGGTCTATCTTGGTAAAGCCCTAGCTTTCCTCAAAATTTCTTCTGGATCTGAAACTAGTGTTGCTGGTGGCCCCTTTGGGTTTTCTCTGGTACTTGGTCTTTTTGAAGCCACCTTATATCAATGGAGTCACCAAATAGATGATTACAACCATAATAATTTCCAAGCTTTGTTTATCATCAAAGCATGGATCTATGTCCTCTCCCAAGGAAGCTGAGCTTCAATCTCCTTTCCCCTGCAATGGTGCCAATTTGTTATCACTCTAGGAAACTCCTCTAGGTTATAGCTCGAGGATTCCTGGTAAATTAAAATGTTTTTGGGGTTTTCTGATACAGATCAATTCAATTGACCTATATAACCTTTCCACTCTCAAGGCATGTGTAAAACTCACTCATTTACAAGGCTTTTAGTTACGATTGCTTAGAAGTTTGACAATAGGGTGCAGGGATGGAGAACGCACCAGGCTGGCAGACTTACATACAAAACACATGCATATAAATGGCTAAATCCTTATGAGGGTGGTATTTATCAATCAAATCACACTAACAAACCAATAGGATGACAGCTATCAGCTTTTTAATCGATCTAAAAATTACCTAAATGCACATTTAGGCATAAATATAGTAAAGAAAGAGATGATGGCTGAACAGATCACAACAAAAGAGCTTATATCATGAACAAGTAAAATGAGAAGCGTAAAATCCTTATCAGCTTATAAATCCCCGAATTTGAACCTTTATTATAAAATCGATCTTGGGCTTTATACCCTTCTACAAAAATGACAGATCCTGAAACCTTGACCTATTTTCACAAAAATACTTAGAAGTGATAGTTTTTTCAGATTAGGGTTTCAAACCCTAGATAACTATTTTTCTAACTATGACGGAGATCTAGTTCACTGAGTGAACATTCAATAACTAATGTAGCTGCTAGTGATCACTGCTGCTGGTCCCTTGTAAATTTTCCACCAAAAGCCAGTGTTTTGGCAGTTAACTGATGTGATATTTCTTGCTTAATCTGCCGAAATATTTCTACCCTGTCGCTGCAATCAGTGATCGGAAACTCTGACTACTAACCCGTCGACACC
Organism: Pseudotsuga menziesii; assembly: GCA_001517045.1. Taxonomy (NCBI): domain Eukaryota; kingdom Viridiplantae; phylum Streptophyta; class Pinopsida; order Pinales; family Pinaceae; genus Pseudotsuga; species Pseudotsuga menziesii. Next base: position 59,266 of record LPNX010968017.1, on the reverse strand, counting down.
CCAATTTTGAATTTTTCCATAGTGTCATCGTTTTAAATGACTAATATTCTCAGCATTGGTGATCAGAACCCTAAGACTGAACATATCGATGCTTTAAACCACTAGCTTCATGGTCGACGATCGGAGGCTCTAGCTACTAAGGATCAGGGATTTACATCTGAATGCTGCTATAGTGTCGGCGTCTCAAATCACTAGTGACTAATCTTCTTAGCATCAGCGATCGAAACCCCAAGACTGAACGTATTGGTGCTTTCACTCACTAGCTTGTCGACGATCAGAAGTTGTAATTACTAATGCACCGGAACCTCAAGACTGAATGATGTCGTAGTGTCGGTGCTTTAAACCACTAGCTTCACAATCGACGATCTGAGTCTCTAGCCACTATCTCATCGGAGCTTTATACCGGAATGTTGCCGCAGTGTTGGAATCTCAAACCACTAACGTCACGACTGGAACCTCAAGCCACTAGACTCTTCGTCAGCGATTGGAACCTCAAACCATTAATGATCATTGATCTAAACCTCACACCACTAATGATCGGCGATCAGAATCTCAAGCCACTAGACTCTTCGTCGAAACTTCAAACCACTAGACTCTCCATAGTGGCGGTGACATAGAGGACCAAATCTCCGAAACTTCGGTGTTGTAGAGGATTAAACCTTTGACCTGCTGTCAAAAAATAAAAAGCTTGGGCAATATTTGTATTTCATCATACACCAGAATAAGATTCTTCAAGTAAGAAACTGTTTCCATCACATGTATCCAACGCCCATCTGTGTCTTCTGCAGAAGTGTCTGGAACTGATAAATAGAAGTCTTTGAATGACTCATTTCATATATAATTTCATTTTTTGGAGCTCTTATTGCTCCTGCGTAATTTTTCCAAGCTTGTCACTGTAGTGAAAAACACGAAGGGGGAATTTTGCTATTATTTTAGTGGTTCGTATATATGTTGCACTCCTTCTTAATCTTCCAAAGACAACCCTTTTTAGTGGCTAATGAGATGTTCTGAGCCTCGCCTAAGCCATCGAAGGCTATAACTTGTGAAAATTTTACCCAAATAAAAAACAGAGGCTTTCAAACTGTCAGTGATATTCATATCCTTCATTGCATAAGTTAAATTCTTCATACCATCAAAATAAATTATTTTGGGAGATAACACAGACTTCACTAAGGATTTATTAATTTTTTCATATGCTTCAAAACATACTATTGCTACAGTTTTGTTACAGAAGAATAATGAGAACATGGAAAAACCTATAGCCTTTTTCAGTAAGATGTTGAGAGATGGGGAATTAAAATATGATATTATGGAAAAGCAAGCATATGCTTTTGTTAAAGCCTTGAAAGATTTCAGAGTGTATATTCTTCATTCACATATAATTGCTCATGTTCCAACCAGTGCATTAAAGGGGATTCTCACACAGCCTGACCCAGAAGGAAGAAGAGCGAAATGGATAGAAACATTATTGGAGTATGATATAGAAATTAGACCTACCAAGTTGATTAAAGGGAAGGGACTGGAAAAAATGTTGACAGATTCAAACTATGAATCTTTACAGCTTAATTTCTTATCTAGTCAATCTCATCAGTTGGACACAGGGGTGGAGGTAATGATCGATTTTACTACATCTCCATGGTATTTTGATATTGTTCATGTTCTCCAAAATTTACAAGCTCCTGCAGGATTAAGTAAAACAAGAGCAAGATCTGTGAATTTGAAAGCTGCTAAATTTTGTATTTTAAGTCAGCACCTTTATTGGAAGGATCCTGGAAGTGTGTTACTTAATTGTCTTTTAGAAAATGAATCCCAGCACATAATTAAATAATTTGATAAAGGAGATTATGGAGGACATCATTCTTGGAAGGTGACAACAAACAAAATTTTGAGAGTAGGTTTTTATTGGCCATCATTGTTTCTAGATGTATACAAAGAGACTAGCACATGTCATAAATGCAAGATTTTTTATGGTAAGAGAAAGGTAATTCCACTCCCTCTTAATCCAATAACAGTGGAAGCTCCTTTTTAGTAGTGCGGTTTGGACTTCATTAGAGAGATAAACCCAAATTCTTTAGGAAAACATAAATGGATTATGATAGCCATAGACTATTTCACAAAGTGGATTGAAGCAATACCTACCAGGAGAGCTACTAAGATAGTAATTATGGATTTTCTTGAAGAAAATATATTGGCTAGGGTTTGGGTGTCCTAGAAGAATAGTGACTGATAATGCAGCAGCTTTTAAATCCAAAAAGATGATTAATTTTTTTCATAAGTATCATATCAGTTTAAATCATTCAACTACTTATTACCCACAGGGAAACAAATTGGCCGAGTCTTCTAATAAGAGTCTGGTAAGAATTATTAAAAAAAATTTGGAAGATAACAAGAGACCTTGGAACACCAAGCTTAAGTATGTTTTGTGGGCTGATAGAATTAGCACTAAAAGGGCGATTGGAATGTCTCCTTTTCAATTGGTATATGGACCTGAAGTCATTTTTCTAGCATCATTGGGTGCTCCAGTTATGAAATATTTTCAGGAACAACAAGATGAGCCAAACCACATGCAAAGAAGGATAAACCCAATCATTGAATTAGAGGATCAAAGGAATAAAGCTTATGATAAGGAACAGGTACAGCAAGAAAAAATTAAAAATACGTTTGATATAAGGGTGAAAGAAGAATAGTTCCAGATTGATGACCTAGTATTAAAATGGGATGCTCCTAAGGAAGACAAGCATGGAAAATTTGATCACATGTGGGTAGGTCCTTATGTTATTGCAGGTCATAAAAGGGAGAATGCATTTATTCTATAATATCCAAATGGGGTTTCACTGGAGAGAACCTGCTAATGGAATATTTTTGAAGCATTACCTGTCCTAAGGTGGAGGGTAAAATTTGTACCATAGTTTGTAAATATTTATTTTCTTGAAAGTAGTACATATGGTGAATCGAATATTTTTGAAGCCCAAAGTGAAGGCCCTAAGATTTAGGAGGATAGCCATTTTTATTTATTTAGAAAATATATATCAGAGAAAAAGTAAAAAGTTTGGAGATTTGGATACAAAGGTTAGAGACAGGAACCTGGTCTATGAGTTCTTTGATACCTCACAGGGAGGATATCATCCCCAGTTGGAGCCAGTTGTTAACACCCCTTATGTTGAACAATTGAGGAATAAATGTGGTCGAGAAATGATAAAGGGATACATAAAAATTGGTAAAGGTTGGTAGTCTTGAGTCCCTCATTAAAATGCACATTTTGGTTAATTTATTGCAAAATTCAAAGGTATAGATTTATGGGTGTGAAAATCTACGGTTGACAATTGATCCGCTGGGGAAAGTTGTGCAAGGGAGAAGTTTTTTACAGGAAGTCGAAAGTGGCTAATGAGACAGAAATATCAATGGCTGGGAAATAAAGTAAATAAAGTATACGGGTATGAGGCAGTCTGCGGTGTGAACATGCATGCTTGAAAAAATGAGAAAGGCTGGCGGAATTATGTAGAATAGATTTTGATCCAATGGTTCAGACAAAAGATGAAATTTTATCAAAGATCACAATCCATTTCGGAGCGTGAAGCTGTGAGATAATTAAAAAGGATGAGTGGTAGTAGAATTTAAATCGCCTTCCATGTGGTGACTTATGGTGAGTTTCGCTGAGTAAAGCGGTAAAGGGAAAAAAACTTGGTAAGGGCTCCAGAATGATCCGGTGTATAAAAGGTGAGTTGAATTAGGTAAATTCATTTTCTTTTGCATGTTGCGGATGAGAAGAAGAAGGGATAGTGCACCATATTTTCTGAAAAGTCAACTTCTACTATCCAACAGTTACCAGGTAATCCTTAAAATGCTGAGACTTTGTGGAAGACTTGTCCCCATTATTTATTATGGAGAAGGAGCAAGGTTCAGGAATATTGTGCAGAATTCTGGATGAGAGAGAAGAGGTTATTGTTGATAGAGATAGGAATGTATTTGACCCTATTCTTCCAGTTTGTAGTGTATCAGTTTCAAAGGAGCATTTGTGGCAGCATAATTCATAAGGGAATGATATTCTGAACATCTGCAATTCTTTCTTATATTATTTTTCTATTGAACAAACCCTGCCTGTCCCTCAATTTGTTGAATGGTGTGTGAATAGTTACTTGTCCTCCGAAAGAGTCATTATGATTCATACAACGTCAAAAATTCTTTGTCGAGTAGACACGAAAACTGTTCATGGGGTATTGAGTCTGACTGATAATTTCCCTGATAGCTATGAGTCTTTAAATGAACAAGTCTTGATCGAATTATACAAAAATTGTAGAACTGAAGTCAGATGCCAATTTTTATCCAATATTCTGAAAGGTGGTCAGTCATTAGAAGGATTATTTCTACCATACAATGTTAATATTTTCAAGGAGGAAGTACAGTTGGTCATGTCATTGGTTAGTCAAATTTTGTGTTTGGATGAGGATATTCATATTAATGAAGTCATATTAGTTTTTGTGCTGAGTATAGATTCAATTGACCCTGAGTCCCATTCAACCCGTTGTTTTAATCTTGATGAGTACCTAGCCGAATTTATCCATACCCAGTTCGTCGAATTCCCCAAAGTTAGGTTCTTTAGATAGCAGTCATATTTGCTAAACATGCTTCTATGTTCTAATGTGTCAGTTTGTAGTTATTGTCTACCATGTTCTCTCCGGACCTCCCGAAACAAATTAATATGTTTGAGTTCATAAATACAATCATGGCTTAGATTTACAAATTTCTGTTTGATGATGTCTTACCGAGGGTGTTGGAGCATATGGGACTTATGTTATAGTCTGCCTCAGAAGAAGAAAAAAGGAGATTGGTTCCTGCATAAAGAATTTACTATTCTTAGAGTGTATGGCTTCACTGGAGAACCATACAGGTTACCCACTTTTTTTACTCCAAGAATTTTCACATTAGAATTTATGAGAGAGAGACTATATGTAGAAGAAGAACATTTTGGGGCATTTAAAAAATCTCCCAATGTTAAATTTCCTCTCAAGTTTGGTCCGTTCAATTTTAAAAATAAAAGAGCCCTATTAGTCATAGAAACGTTGTTAGAAGTTATGGATTTTCAGAAGGAGCAAAAAGTAAATTATGATCCACATCACATTATTTCTCAGAGGAAGCAGTTGAACAAAAATAATCCATTTGATCATCAAACTGTTGAAGGCTTAGACAAAATAGTAAATCTAGATAATTTTGAAGAAAATTTAAAAGCTGATGAAGATAGAAGGAACAGATTGACTGCAGTGGCTCAAACACCTGTTAATTCCAGCATTTTGAATAAGAGGGGTCTTTCTGAAACTGATGGCATGGATGTAGATGAAGATATTTCTCATAAAAAGATCAAAGCATACCATCAAGATGAGAAAAATGTTTCAGAACAAATGTTTTTAGAAGATTTGAAGAAGATGGTCCTGTTCCAGAAAAAGTCCGTACAGATACATCAATATTCTTTCGGAGAAGAAAGTAAGACAGAATGTAGTTCCCATTACAAATCCAGGACAAAATTAATATCAAGTTATGCTGAAAGAAAAGCAATCATCGGAGGAAACTAATAATTTTCTCCCTCGAGTTCGAGATTTAATAAATCAAAAGACTTCATTGATTTCTACTCGAGACGCAGAAAGGAATACCCTGAAATTCGCTATGGTAAGTGACAAGAAAGTATCTGAAATGGAGGTGAAGGTAGACAAAATCAGTGTTCTTGATAAAATACAACTCCATAAACAAACTGGAGATGTTATTTACTCTGATCTGTTACATGAAATTATGAAAATTAATAAATTGTGTCCCTTTTAGATAAGATGGAGGTTCAATTGAAGCATGAAAAGGTTGAAAACAAAGCAAATTTGATTCAAATTAAAAAGTTGTAGGGAGAGGTTGTAAGCTTAAGGACCGAACCGGGTAATATGCAGGCAACCAAAAAGATTTTAGAGGAGAAGGACAATACCATTCAAGTATTGAAGAAGAAGCTTAAAGTCCCTAATGCTAAACATGTTCAGTATTCAGAATTATTTACACTTCAGGAAGAAAAAGAGAAAGTTTATCAGGAAATGATGGACTATAAAGGAAAATCATTGAAGCTGCAGGAGGAGAAAAACAAGTGGGAAGTAGAAAGAACCAAATTGATGGCCCAGATTGTAAAGTTGAAAAAGGATCAAAGTGATGAAAAAGAAGTTATGGAAGAATTGATGAGTCAACACTTTGTTGACACTGATTTGCCCCTTGTTAATATTGAAAGACCATTAAATGAATTTTCTGCATATGTCTTATTAGTTCCTATGTCACAGGTGAGCTTGAAAGAGGTGGAGATTAAAGAATTAAAACAAGAAAATGAAAAGATCAAATCAGAATTGGCTAGGATCCTTGAGGAGAAGAATAAAGTATGGAATGATAAAACCTAGTTACAGAAAAAGTTCAGTGAATTAAAATAAAGAAGTATAGGAAAAGCTCCTTTACAAGGAGCTAAGCATTTGCTTTGGGATACTTTGTCTGTGGAAATCACCAAGTTTAGGCATTATTTGAATTTTATTGATGATGAAAGTGCACTGGTAAATTTAGCTACTCAAAGATTGAAATTGGCCAGTGAAATTATGGAAAAGAAGCCTTTGAATACTACCCACAATACTTTAAATTTCTTAAAACCTTTAACATATCAGAATTTGTAGGACATGGGAATCAAAGACAGTAGCAATTGTGTTGTGGGCAAAGAAGTTTATCAATAAACATCAACTCATGAAAGTGGTGCAGGACAAGGTAAATAAAATGTCTTCTCAGATAAAGGATTTCAGGCTTGCTTTTAAAGATCTATTTGATGATGGTCTCCCTTCTTTTTGGGATGACGAAGGATGCTTGTTTTCTCAGGAGCAATATCATAGGTTATTGGTGCAGAATCGCATGGATCATTCCAAATTTGAAGATTTAGTTAAAGGGTTAATAGGAAAGGTCATTGTGGAAAAATTGACAGAGGACTTTGACATATTGGATAATTTTTTAATTATTAAGAGAGGATTTCCTGTCATTTCTTATGAAGCTTATGTGGATTTGGAGGTGTCAATGAGAGAGATGACAAAATACGACACTCCAAATATGGAACAATGGAAGGTTGTGAAGAAATTTGGAAAGACCAAGTACATACTTCATTCATGAAGATGGGTGTTGCAGTTCATGAAGTTGTTTGTTCGAGATACCTTGCAATTACTAAGTTTTCTATAATCAAGCAATCTATTATTTGAATTAAAGCTTGTAATTATTATTCCTAGTTATTAGGGATATGTTTACAAAAAATGATGACTAACAGATGAATTGGTTATTGATCTTCTTGGGAAGAAACTATTTTTGTATATATTTGAATTTATTTGATGTATTGGGGGTTGGAACAATTTTTTTGAGAACTTATGATTTTTGAATGAAATTATAGAGCTGAATGCTAGTTGATCTTCAAAGATTCATGTGTCATTTATGTTACAGTCCGAGCCTTCTTTCCATGTGATTGCTTTCTAAGTGTTTACCTTCCATTCTGTTTTCTTTCATATCTGAACATAGTGTTTAATAGTTCCATAATTCATACATGTTATGCTCTGGCTATTGTTTCGGATATTTACAAATATTTCCTCTAAATTTGATATGGAATTCAACCTGTGATGCTCTATATTGATGGACTGTTCATGTTTCTCTCTTATCGCCTAAAACTCAATGAATGACTGTAACTGAATGATTATCTTTCCTTTGTTGAAATTATGTGTATGAAGCTTTGCATTATCTTTATCTAATTTGAATCCATTTCTCAATGGTTACATGTGTTGTTTCAACCATATGCATAACTTAAATTGTTGATTCCAGTATCTGGCCTCGTTAAATTTAAATCTGAGAGATCCCTCTCCGGAAAGAAAAGCCAATTTCTTTCTAAAGTGGTTTTTGTTGTTACCTTAAGATTACCTTTCACAACCTTGGGTATATTTTGAGTGATAACAGATGCTTCTGGAGTCTGTATACACCCCTGTTTCTGACCAGAGACACTTTTTAGTGTGAATTTTTTGAAAATGTTCTTGTCATTGCATTTTCTATTTTTTGTTTTGGGATTAGTGCATTAGGTCTCTTTTACCTTAGTGCTTCGCTTGGGTTCTATTTGATAGTGCTTGCAGAGTCTGGGGGTTGTATGGTCATACTTTTTCTTTATTATCTCATTTTAATTCAAAAAATACAAAAATATTTGCTTTTTACATCATTATGCATTGTTGCATTGTTGCATTTTGCATGGTACTTGGATTAGGTTTTCTTGGGAATTATTAGTCATATTTTCATATAGGAATGGTTGCATCTTCATTTGAAGGAAAATTTTGGATTTCACGTAGTAGCATACCCTATTTTTCATTCGACATAGTGCATTTGCATTGACTGTTAGGTGTGCATTTTACTTCTTGATGCGTCATAACACCATTAGTTGCACGACCATTTGCCCTTTTTGAGTGATAAGCCAATTAAAATCAACACTTAATAAAATGAATTACACTCTTATATTTTATAGGGTGCACCAATAAGATTAGATTTTAGGGTCTTGGAATAGTTCATTGTGAGTAAATTCTCCAAGACCACTAAACGAAACATGTATGTGTCTGTACAGGTGAGAGAGTGAAATTCCTTGGTATAATTAGTGTTTCTCAGGATCCTCCTCTTACAAGGGAGTTAAGCATGAGGCAGTGTGAGTGGTTAACGATTGGGATGACCCCTAGTCATAACTGAGTAGCACGAAAGATATTTCCAGGATTGTATTCGTATCTGGGGGCTCTTTCGAGAGTTTCGGGTTTTTCTACCCTGCCCATACGGTCAATCCCGCCTGCGACTATCCACCTGAGCATTGATTATATTGAGGTGACCTTAGTTTCCTTACCTAGGTTATCAAGGGGGTACTTCGCAAAGGTTATTCTGCAGGTGTCCTGGCCAAGTAGGGGTCGAACAGCACAATCGCTATATGCGTTGAAGCTAAGGGCCACTATAATTGGTTACGAACCTCCGCTTGTTGTGTATGGGAGTCTCAAGCCTCTCCTAGGTGAGACATACCTGCCTCATTTGGAAGCTCACATATCCTACCCTTGTTTGCTTGTGATTTGGATTTACATTGTATAGGTGTATGCTATGTGCATGCTAGTTTTCCTAGGGTTTTAGTAATTATATAGAGTCTTTTTCATTTTTCTTGAGTCATTGTGGATTTAGGCACGACACTTCATTGTTCTCATCGTTTAGTAGGGCTTCCTCCTTCCACATCTCCTCCTCCTTTGGGAGAGAGAAATAGATAGTCTAGTTGGACTACTTCTCACATTAATTCACACACGATGGGAGATCGCGAGGATGAGATTCCTGAGATGTATTCTCCACCTCAAGAGGTTGGGGATGTATATTCTACTCCTGTATATGATCCTTCACTAGAAATACCTTCCCATTCTAGTTATGATCCCTCATTCACAGGTCCCCGGTATTGGTTACCGGGTGACGATACTCCTCATGAACCCACAAGCAGTAGTTATATTTGTTATGGCACGCCTGATATCCCTGCACATGATCTAGCATGTCATGTTGAGTCAGAAATTGAACCTAGCACTACGCCTAGGGGCACTCCTATCCCTTTCCATGTGGAGAGATTTGGGAGCACTAGTCACATTGCACCTTCCATCCCAGTGGTGGAAGCTACCTCACATGTTCTGTAACATCCTCAACCCTCCGATTAGTGAAGAGGACACTACCATACATCAAATCATCCGAGCATTTAGCCCTATGAACATGAAACATACATACATATAATGCTGAAGCAAGATACTTAAAAACATAAAACATACTACGATGCATTTGCATTAATCATTCATATACATAGTGGAAGCAAAACAACATGCATTCATATACAATTTTAGCATTCAACATGTACATTATCATTCATCAATGGTAAATATGATTGCAGACACAAGTCAGGCAAGAATACTTATCTTAGTAAGAATTTGTTCCTACAACTTGTTACGTCGCTGCAATGTTCCACCCAACCATAGGCCCGTGTGCTCCTTAATCTCTTAGAAACACTGCCACCCCTGAGCTGGGCATGATTCCCCAAGGAATAAGGAACTAACAAGCTTACACATAGCCAAGGATAACAACATAACAAGGGTACACAGTTATGCCAAGCCAACACAGTTGGGTTTATCAGGTGAACAATAGAACAACCAAGCCAACAAAGTTGGGTTTATCAAGCCATCCAGGAGCTGGGAAAGGCTAAATGCTAAGCTGGTGACCTCATTGAAGAGCTAAAGACACCTACACCAGAACCATCCTGGCTTCTAGGACACCCACACACACCCAACACAAGGAAATCAGTCCTTTCTCTGCAACACAATCTCTCAGACCCTGATCTCCCTTCCAGTGCTATTCAGGGGTTGTGGAGAAGGAAACAAGCCCTCTAGCTCTATCTGTGTGGTTCCCAAACACACCAAGTTTGTCAAGCACATCAGGCCCTCATCACCACTCCATTGTAGTCTGAAGACCAAGCACTGCATTCATGCGACAAACCAGCAATTAAAGCTTTAACAAGGGAAAAAAAACCCTTGAATCGTTCTTGGCCCTATCGTGGCCGAAATTATTCTACAGTAATATACAACAGCCCAAATCGCAAAGGCAACTCAGCCAACAAATGTGGGAAACAATAGCCAATGAACCACAAAAGAAAACCATAGTCCACGATCAATAATGAAATGTCTGGACAATTACAATAGGAACACAGGAAGGAAACCGATCCTTAACATAGACAAGAGGAAGACATATCACCAAGGAAACCATGAAAAACATCCCACAGTGAAAAACCACAGCAACATTTCACAGTCCGACAATGGTGAAGTCAAAACACAGACTTTCTACGTGAGCAAGAGGAAGAACCAATCCTCAAGCCAATAGTCAGTGAGGAAGAGGAGAACGAACCCCCACACAATGGATTGTAATCCCTTTTAAATCCACTATGCATGGGGAAAACAAACAGCTCACCATCCTGGATAGTGGGCAAACCATCCGCAACCCAAAAGGCGCGTCGTGGAGAGAGTGCAAGCGTGAGCGTAGTGGTTTTCCTACCAGCAAATATATGCCCCAACTAACAACTGAACAATTAAGGTGATGGTTGGATGAGACAAGGAAAGGTGAGAAAAAAGAGTGGTGACACATGGCTTTTCCCATGGAATCCCGATTTATCAATCCCCCCCTTAACCTTAGGAAATCATGCTCCTTCTCAATTTTGGTTGCAGTGAACATAGCTAGTTGGGATTATTTAATTTAAAATGCATAGTTACATGATGCCACAACTTAATATGTATGCCACATGTCTTGATATACCATCGGTGACAATTCCAATCCGAAACATAACATAACCAAATCTATGGTGGGGCCTTTTCCTTTAGCTCCGCACCATGATTATTTATAATATATGTATCATGTATATTTAATGCAAATAGGGTAAAAACCAGTGTGTTACATTCCCATCCCCCTTCAATAGCACTATCCTCAGTGCTTTACAAAATTTGAACAAAATTCTACACTGGTACTACCTCAGTGTTCCGCAAAATTGAACAAAAATGGATGTGCCAATCGCATGGCATCCTCTAGCTCCCATGTAGCCTCTTCAGGTCTGTAGTGCTCCCATTGCACCTTTACCTGCCCTATGGCTCAGTTCCGGAGCATTGTGACCTTCCTGTCAAGGATGCGCATTGGCTCGATTTGGAACTCTCCCTCAGGTTCCACCTGAATCACATCCCAATTTATCACATGGTTAGGATCATGTACATATTTCTTAAGAAAAGAAACATGAAAAACATTATGACCTCTAGTACTAGCAGGCAATGCAATTCTATATGCAACAAGCCCTATTCTTTCAAGCACTTCAAACGGCCCACAATATCTTGGTGACACCTTGGCACAACATCCAAGCTTCAAGGAACTCTTCTTTGCTTTCACTCTGAGGTAAACATGATCCCCAACACTAAAATATCTGTTCATCCTATGCTTATTTGCATAGCGTTTCTATCAGTCCTGTGCTACTTTCAGATTCTACCTAATCTTTACAACCACTTGCTCCATTTCCTTGAGCAATTCTTATCCAAGCATAATCCTGTTCATTGGATTATCCCAAGTCACTGGTGTCCTACACCTTCTTCCATACAAAGCTTCATATGGACTCATCCCCAAGGATGCTTGTTGTCCATTTTTATAAGCAAATTCGACCAAGTGTAAGTAATCTTCCCACTTGGTTGGTTTGTCCATCATGTACATGCGAAGCATATCTTCAAGCACCTGATTAACTCTTTTTGTCTGCCCATCTGTTTAAGGATGGTATGTAGTGCTGAAGTTTAGCTTCGCACCCAAATCTGTAAACAACCCCTTCCAAATATTGGAAGTGAACTTGACATCTCGGTCAGAGACTATTGCCTTCGGCAATTCATGAAATTTGAAAATCTCCTTCATGAAAATATTTGCAATGTCATCAGTCTTATGCGTAGACTTCGCCGGTATAAAATTGCTGCTTTTTTCAACTTGTCTACTACAACCATGATGGACTCATGTTGTCTCCAAGTTATTAGCAATCCTGTAATAAAATCCATGGAAATAATTTCCCATTTCCATTCTGGAACTGGCAAAGGCTGCAAAAATCCTGTTGGATGTTGAAGATCAAACTTTACCTGTTGACATTTCATGCACCTTGAAATGTACTCAGACATATCCTTTTTCATTCCTAGCCAAAAGTACTACTTTCTAGCTATAGCAATTGTCTTCTGATATCCTGGGTGACCAGAATACGGAGGTTGATGGATTTCATCCATAACAACTCTCATCATATCTTCTACATCCGGAATATAAATTCTACCTTTATAAGTAAGAATTCCATCTTCTTCCAATTTATATCCCTCATACCTCTTCTCAAGGATTTGCTACTACATTTTGTGTTTTACTTGCTCATACAATTCATCTCCGGCAACATGATTAACAATCTACTACCCCAAATCAGATTGGCAAATACTAAGTGATGCCACATGCATTTCTTGTACCTTCCTACTGAGTGCATCGACTACCTTATTCTCTTTTCCCTTTATGTTCTTGATTTCAAAATCAAACTCACATAAAAATTCTAGCCATCTCGCTTGCCTAGAATTCAGAGTAGGTTGATCAAACAAATACTTCAGACCATAATGGTCTGTCCTGAGCTCAAATATTCTACCCATCAAGTAATTCCTCCACATCTTGAGAGCATGTACTATAGCTGCAAGCTCTAGGTCATGAGTGGCATAGTTATTTTCATGCTCCTTCGGCTTTCTTGACTCATAACATATCACGTGGTTGTCCTACATAAGGACTCCTAGCCCTTGTCCACATGCATCGGTACATACCACAAAATATTTCTCTAGATCTGCAACTTTCAATACTGGTGCATTGGTGAGAAGATCATTCAACTGCTGGAAGCTTTCTTCACACTTTGAAGTCCATTCAAAATTTATCCCCTTATTTTGCAAAGAAGTGATGGCATGTGCAACCTTGGAAAATCCCTCAATGAATCTCTTGTAGTATCCTGCAAGTCCCATATAAGATCTTACATCTGTCACATTTCTTGAAGTAGGCCAATCCATAATGGTTTCAATCTTCTCAGGGTCTACAGATATACCCTCTTCTGAGATAATGTGACCCAAATATTGAATTCTATCTCTATAGAATTCACACTTGCTCAGTTTTGCATACAGCTGATGTTCCCTGAGCAATTTCAATGTCAACCTCAAATGCTCCTCATGTTCTTCCTCATTCTTAGAATAAACAAGAATGTCATCAAGGAAAACAAGAACAAACTTGTCTAAATACTTGCTGAAGACACTGTTCATAAGGCACATAAATGTAGCTGGTGCATTTGTGAGACCAAATGGTACCACTACAAACTCATAATGCCCATACCTTGTCCTGAAGGTTGTCTCATGAATGTCTTCATCTTTGATTCTCACTTGATGGTAACCAGACCTTAAGTCAATCTTGGAAAATACCTTTGGTCCTCTCATTTGATCAAAGAGGTCATCAATACTAGGAAAAGGATATTTATTCTTTACAGTAACTTTGTTTAACTATCTGTAATGAATACATAACCTGGGTGTACCATCTTTCTTCTTTACAAACAGGACTGGTGCTCCCCAAGGAGACACACTCGGTCGGATATACTTCTTTTCCAACAACTCTTGCAGTTGCATCTTCAACTCTAGCATCTCTAGTGTACTCATCCTGTAGGGTGTCTTAGACACTGGTGCTGCTCGTAGCATAAGTTCAATTGTGAAATCAATGTCTCTCTTTGGAGGAAGGCCTGGAATCTCATCAAGAAACACATCCTTGAATTCCTGTAACACCTAATAGTATTCCAACCTAGGAGTTTCATCTCCTGTTGGTTCTAGAATATGGGATGCATACAACTAGCAACCTTTCCTACAGAAATTCTTCAACTCCATTGTTGAAACCTGTCTTACTGAAATTACCTTTGGAATACCCTTCACAACTATTGGGTTTCCTCCTTCATCCGTGCATTCAAAAGTCTTGTTATAACAGACAAGCTTCACTTTATGAGCTTATAAACAATCCATTCCAATGAGAACATCATAGGAACCAAGTGGTAGAACATTCAGATCTACACAAGTGATCAATCCATTCATGGCCAATGGACATTTCTCTACCACTTCACTGACCTTTCTCTTAGTCCCAGTGGCTAGCTGAATTAGCCAAGATTTTCTATGCTTCACCTTCTTAAAAGCACAAATCTCCACTACTCTAGGAGTAATGTAACTGTGAGTAGAACCAGGGTCAATCAAAATAGAAACAGATTGTTCAACAATCTTACCTACAACTTCAACCACAGTTTATTGGTGATCTTCCTGCCAGTCCTCCAGTGCTGCATAAATTCTAGGGACTGTCCTTGCTACTTGACCCACTGTTTGTGCTTCCTAAATGTTATAAGCTAGCCTTGCACTTTCATTCTCAAGTGGAAAATATCTACACAAGTGAGGCCCTTCACATTTCCAACATTTGAGTGGACCTTTATTCTATTGTGGATCTTTAGGCTTTCCACCTATCACTCCAACTGGATTACTCGCAGCTTCGGATGGCTGCTTCTACTGATTCCTGAATCTAGAAGGTTTGAAAGCTTTCCTTGTTTGGTCAAATTTCTCATTCTTCTTGTCCTTCCATGCCTTATGGTAATCAGGTTTACCCTTTCTTTGCTCATAGCAATACTTAGCCTTCCTTATTGCTTCTTCAAGATTCCTCGGTTCATAAAACTCAATTCTATCTTTGTAAGACTGACGCAATCCACTCAGAAACCACTGGACCTTTAATTTTTCATCTCTGATGTACCGAAAATACCTCAAAAATTCCAAGAAATTATTTTCATATTCATCCATGGTCTGCTGTACCAATCTCAGCTCATGGAACTCCTTGATCTTGTCATCATAATACCTATTAGAGAGGTATTTATGCCTGAAATACTTCTTGAACTATTTCCATTTCATTCTCCTTTCACTGATCCTCCTTACTTTCTTGAAGTGTTCCCACCAAATGGATGTTCTTCCATTCAGATTGAATATGGCAACTCTTTCCTTCATGTTTCCTGAATAATCTTGCACTTCAAAGTACTTCTTTATCCCAGGAAGCCAAGCTTCAGCCTCTTGTCCAGTCTTTATCTCACCATCAAATGTAGGAGGTTTAGCTTTCTTAAATTCATCCCAAGAGCGATCCCTATGGTGTCTTATTCTTCTCCTTTTATGAGAAGATGAACTTGTATCTCCACTGGATTCTTCAGAGTCAGATGATCCACTAGAAGTATTTCTCCTCCTCCTAGTGCTGCTCTTACTGCCTTCTGGTCTTGCTATACCTCGTCCAGAATCTATCTTTCTCAGCAAGTCTGTCAAACTCTGCAACATGGCAGCATTCAAGTAATGCTGCTCTTCCTAGGCTTTAATCAAGCTTCTCATGGTGGCTACAACATATAACGATGTCTCTTGGAATCTCCTTCCATTAGACTCTATGTCATCATTTCCATTAGGGACATTTTCTCCCATGGAATCTCTTGCACACTCGTAAGAATCCCGAGCATCATATCCATCATGGGTTCTCATGATTGAACCACCTCTTACTTACCAAATTGCAAATTCTGAAATACTGCACTTGAAGGTGACTATGATTCTGCAAACCTGTTAGATAGAAAAATGTTAGATGCACATCATTAATGTAAATCAGAACTACTTACCTTCCTTTTCTAGAAATCCATAAAACAACAATTTTGCTAAAAACACAAAATCTTTTCTCTTCCTTTTCAGTCCTATGACCACTAATAATCTGTTGAAAGCCTACTAAAAGACAGTTGAAAACTGCTTGAAAAATCGCTAAGAAGTTTCGTTGAAAAACCCCAAATACCCTTTATCCCAATCGGACCTCGTCCCAGCTATCTTTCCGACAATTTGGTGGTCAAAACACCTAGCTCATCGGTGGTCTGTTCATTTATTTCCCTCTGGCATTTTGGGTTCGTAGTGATCTAACCCTTCAAACTGTAACGATGATGGCAAGGTCTATCCATTGGTGGTTTCATCAGCTAAGGTTTTTCATAGTATCAGCAGTCAAACACGTTATTTATCGAGTGCGCAGTCCCTTGGGCAGCCGGAACGATGAAAAGTGATCTCACTGTGAGTTTCATGGACATCTATCAGCTATCGGACCTACTATCCATCGAGTGGATAGTGTCTTAGACTGTCGCAACGACAAATTTACAATCCTTTGATTCCTTTCGATCAACGATCTAATCCTTAATAATTTTTCGATGACCTTATACTCAAACAAAATCTTCAAAATTTTCTTCTAATCGGGTCTCTTCCCCACTAATTCTCCGGTGTTTCGACGGGCAAATCAACTAAACTTCTGATCTGCATCGGCGATGTCAAGGACTTTTCATCGGGTCCTTTCTTCATTAACCTTCTAGCGTTTCAGTGGCTAAAACATCTAATTTTATCTGCTGTATAGGCGGGTTGTTTGTCTACTTCCTTCCGCTGTATCGGGCCCATAGTGGTCTACTATTCCGAACTTCATCAGCAAGAAAATTGACTAACTGTTGCATCAGCAGTCGGATGCTCTGTGCATTGGGTGGCTAGTTGTCTATGCTTTCGCAATGGCAGCCAATGATCCCTTTAAAATTTTCGTGGATCACAGCTTTGTCGGTGGTCGGATCGACATCCCGCTGTGGCATCGAGCACTTAGTCCCCTAGACATCTGCAACAGCGGTTCATCAATGTTGAACTTTTCCTGATGGGCAATCCGATCCACTAATAACTTCTGATCAGTAATCAGAAGCACAACTTAACCAACATTGACAGTTGAAACCTTTACCCATTGAAATATTAGTGCTCTAGGCTTCCGCAACAGTGGGCACATGAACCACTAACTTCTTCCGATGTTCATCGATGACCAATACCACTAACATTTTCCGATGGTCGATGATCTTGTGCCTTAGAGAAATTTTTGAATTTTCTTCTTGCATCGGCTCTTCCTTCAACTATTCATCGATGATGTCAACAGCTATTCATCGGTGATGTCAACAACTATTCCCCTTCGATCACCAATAATTTCATTCCTTAGAAAAAAATTTAGAAATTTTCCACTGCGTCGACTATCAGAACGACTTTCCTCTGTGGCAGCGGCAGTCGGGGCTCTATCCGTCGGAAGAATAGTTGACTAGCCATCTGCAATGGTGAATCAAGATCGCCTATCCTCTTCCAATGTAGTTTCCAACCTTTTTGCCACGTCAGCAACTGGATCATCTAGGCATCGATGATGCGATCAACTAATCATCACCGATCGCCGATGATTCCATTACTTCGTCAAATTTTCAAAATTTCTCTCCACTGCAGGTGAGCTTCAGACTAACACTTCCATGGTGTCGGAGGACCTTCACACTTAGTCCTCCAATGGGTTGATGGGTGATGAGTGCAATTCCTTCTGCAATCTTCTTCTGATTGTTGTACATCGGGTGACCTTCAAACTATCTTTTCCGTTGCATTGGAAGAACTTTGCACTAAGTTTTTTGATGAGCCGACAGTTCTGGCACTTAGAGATTTTTGTGAATTTTCCTGTCATAGCCCATTTTCTCCTGGTTTCTTCTGGTAGTAGGAAACCTGCCTCTGTTAACTATTTCTCATGGCCCTTTGTGGCCCAAATGCTGCAACATAAGCTTTGTCACTGCATCTTCACGGCCCATTCAGGCCCATGCTACAACCAGAGCTTTGATACCACACTATAACATCCCCGACCCTCCGACCGGTGAAGAGGACGCTACCATACATCAAATCATCCGAGCATCTATCCCCATGAACATGAAACATACTATGATGTGTTTGCATTAATCATTCATATACATAGCGGAATCAAAACAACATGCGTTCATATACAATTTCAGCATTCTACATGTACATTATCATTCATCAATGGTAAATATGATTGCAGACACAAGTCAAGAAAGAATACTTATCTTAATAAGAACATGTCCCGCAACCAGCTACGTTGCTGCAACGTTCCACCCAACCATAGGCCCACATGCTCCTTAATCTCTCAGCAACGCTGCCTCCCCCGAGCCGGGCATGATTCCCCAAGGAATAAGGAACTAACAGGATTACACATAGCCAATGATAACAACACAACAAGGGTAAACAGTTCTGCAAAGAAAACACATTTGGGTTTATTAGGAAAACAATGGAACAACCAAGCCAACAAAGTTGGGTTTATCAGGCCATCTAGGAGCTAGGAAATGCTAAATGCTAAGCTAGTGAGCTTATTGAAGAGCTAAAGAAACCTACACTAGAACCATCCTGGCTTCTAGGACACCCACACACACCCAACATAAGGAAATCAGTCATTTCTCTGCAACACGGTCCCTCAGACCCTGATCTCCCTTCCAGTGCTATTCAGTGGTTGTGGAGAAGGAAGCCATCCCTCTAGCTCTGTCTGTGTGGTTCCCAAACACACTAAGTTTTTTAAGCACATCAGAACCTCATCACCACTCCATTCCAGTCTGAAGATGAACCACTATGTTCATGCAGCAAACCAGCAATTAAATCTTTGACACGATAAAACAAACCCTTGAATCGTTCTTGGCCCTATCGTGGAGAAAACGATTCCATAGTGATCTATAGTAGACCAAATCGCAGAGGAAACTTAGCCAACAAATGTGGGAAACAACAGCCAACGAACCACAAAAGAAAACCATAGTCCATGATCAATAATGAAATGTTTGGACAATTACAACAGGAACACGGGCATGAAACTGATCCTCAACATAGTCAGGAGGAAGACATATCACCAAGGAAACCATGAAAAACATCCCACAGTGAAAAACCATGGCAACATTTCACAATCCGACAATGGTGGAGTCAAAACACAGACTTTCTGCGTGAGCAAGAGGAAGAACTGATCCTCAGGCCAACATTCAATGAGGAAGAGGAGAACGAATCCCCACACAATGGATTGTAATCCCTTTTAACTCCTCTCTGCTTAGGGAAAATGAACAGATCACCATCCCGTATAGTGGGCATACCATCTGCAACCCAAAAGGCGCATTGTGGAGAGAGTGCAGGCATGAGCGTAGTGGGTTTCCTGCCAGCAAATAGATGCCCCGACTAACAACAGAACAATTAAGGTGGTGTTTGGAAGAGATAAGGAAAGGTGGGCAAAAAGAGTGGTGACACATGGCTTTTCCCACATAATCCAGGTTTATCAATCCCCCCCTTCACCTTAGGAAATCATGCCCCTTCTCAATTTTGGTTGCAGTGAACATAGCTGGTTGGGATTATTTAATTTAAAATGCATTGTTACATGATGCCACAACTTAATATGTATGCCGCATGTCCCGATATACCATCGGTGACAATTCCAATCCGAAACATAACATAACCAAATCGATGGTGGGGCCTTTACCTTTAGCTCCACACCATGATTATTTACAATATATGTATCATGTATATTTAATGCAAAAGTGATCAAAATTGGGGTGTTACATGTTCATCCTAGACCTAGTGTTAGTATTCATATACGAATACCAGAACTGAGACGAGTGACCATAGGGAATACCACTTACATCCCTTCACATGTCTCTTCATCCTCAAACCCTACTCCTTCAAATGATTTTTTGACAACGCTTCCTCCCCCTCATTCACATGGTCCTTTAGGCCGGAATATTGCTACTAGTCATGTTCGTATTGCGACTGCTCACACAGTAGTGTCCTAGAGTCAAGTACCTCCTGTTGTCTCCAGAGGTCATATTTCTATTTCTGGATCCTCTCACAATCCATCGCAAGAAGTTTCCCATATTCCTAATTATGGAGCTTCTCATGGGACATCCCATGGGACACCTTATGGAGCTTCTCATGGACAATATTATGGACCGCACTATGGATAGAACTATCAATCCTATGGGTATGGGTATCAACAACCCGCTTACTCCTCTAATTATGGCTTTATAGCACTGCATAGTCAAGGTACACCACATCATAATGCTTCCATGCAGCCCTACATGGGTCAAAAGGGAGGAGGATTTATGTCCAAGGCCATGGTATGTGCAGCAATCAGACTTACATGAATCAAAATTATCAGGGAGCGTGGCATAGACTAACTCAACCTAGGCTCCCTTTACTCGCAACATTAAACTTACCTAACTTATCAACACTCATGAATGATCTAGTATCTCATGACCCGGCTTGGCCGGCTGTCCCCAACAAGCTTCCCTTAGAAATTCCCAAGTTCGAGGGCAAAGCAAGAGAAGATCCTAGTGAACATGTCACCACTTTTCACCTTTGGTGCTCTTCCAATTCCTTACATGACGACTCAATTCGTTTAAGGCTATTTCAATGCACCCTCACCGAGCCTACAACGAAATGGTATATAGATTTACCAAGGGGGACATTCGTTTTGTTTGATGACCTCGCTATAACTTTCCTCAATCACTTTCAGCTACCTGTGCATTACGATGTTGGTATTGAGCTCTTGTCAACATCTCGACAAGACAAAGCCACACATATCTCGAATCATATTCAAGAGTGGAATAGATGGAAGAGATTGATTAAAGCCTTTATAACATCGGAATTTCTCCTTGAATGGTTCCTCAAATCATTATTACCTTACATCACGAAGGATGTTTCTATATCTGGAGTCCAGAACAAGGAACAATCAATCTTTAGGGCACAAGAGTTGGATTTGATTTACGCTCAATCCGTACTTTTGTACGAGATCATACCTAACACTCCACGTTCTAGTTTCGATCCTAAGATCAAGCCTAGACCACATGCTGATGGCATTGTTGGTTGTACAAGTGCCAAACCTATGGATTCAGTTGTAAAATAGGTGAGACAATTGTTTATTAACCAATCTACCTCAGGACAAGCCATGGATTCATCTCAACCCACCCAAAAGGTGAGTGTACTTTCTGTGCAATCGTCGGACCAGAAGGGCAACCATTAGCCTGGAAGGAATAAGAAAAAGGGTAAAAGTAATTGTAACGGTGGGAACAAGAATGAAAATGTTAATCTTAATGACAAGAATGCTCGCAATGTTTGGGGGGACAAGCAGTCTAAACGTAAGGTTAAGTTTCCTTGCAAATTGTGTAAGGATGACCACCTCACTCACGTGTGCCGTCATATGGAGGATGCCTCGAGATTCATAGCACAGGGCCCAACTGTGATAACTAATCCTTTACCCCATCATCAAAATATGAATTTGAGGACCAATGATCCTCATTGTGCATCGGGTGGAGATCAAAATCTGCCAAAATCCAGTATTGGTCATGGTTGCATCAACATGGTACGTGCTACTAAGGTTGTGACTCGTGCGAAAGATTATGGTTCGTTACAACCGGACCTTGGAAAAGAACCCACTCCACCCGAGAGCCCTTTGCATATTGAAAATCCTATGGATAAACCTGAAATTACACCTCGCATTCCTAAGGGACTCCTAAATATTTCAGGGCACAATACTAATGCCCAAGCTGCCCAGAACTATTCTGTTGTCAAGGATTTGGGCCAAACTCCTTGTGCGATGTCCGCACTTGAAGTACTTTAGAGTTGTCCTTCGCAAAGGAAAGCATTGCTTTATGCTCTTGGGATTAATCATGATAACTCTTCTTCCATCATCAAATTTGAAACCATGGGACTATAGCCTTGCTTTCCTTACTACATGTCTCTTTTGATTCATGTAGAGTGTCTTAACATGACCATCAAACGCATTGTGATTGACGAAGGTGCTAGTTCTTTCATGATGTCTTTGTCATGCTGGAAGGGTTTTGGTTCTCCCAAGTTTTCTCAATCCGCTACCATGTTGACTACCTTTGATGGTAGATCATTTCAGCCGCATGGGATTCTTCCTTCTCTTGAGGTCCAATTGGAAGGGAAGACCATTAAGATCGAGGTCAAGGTGGTTAATGCGCCCCTTGACTACAATATTTTACTGGGCCAGAATTGGACATATAGTATGCAAGCTGTAGCCTCTTCTCTATTTTGAGTAGTGTGCTTTCCATTTAATGGGAAGA
Organism: Pseudotsuga menziesii; assembly: GCA_001517045.1. NCBI lineage: Eukaryota > Viridiplantae > Streptophyta > Pinopsida > Pinales > Pinaceae > Pseudotsuga > Pseudotsuga menziesii. Next base: position 36,654 of record LPNX010968017.1, on the reverse strand, counting down.
TTGTTACAATTGATTAGACATCATTTTGTAATCCGAGTGTCAATGCATTATCAGGAGCTTCTATCCCGATTATTGATCATTCTCAGCCGACAACTAGGAGTGTGGGTGTAGGTATGTATCCATCCCTTATGGGGACCTTTAGTTGTCATGCACCCATTCTTATGATCAGATCTAGTTTTGGTGGGGCTTCATATTCATTGAAGTGGGTGTCTTTTTGCACTACCCATATGGAAGATCCTTGGATTCTTCCTTCACCAAGTCCTTCGAATGGACCTATAGAAACGAATGTGCCATTCCCTGTAGTAATAATAGCATATCAAGCCAATCTTGATTATGTTGCAGAGCCTAGTCCTTCCTCTTCGCAGATGGAGGAGGAGGACCCGTATGTGCTACCTTCATGGGCAGTTGAGTCCTCTCACGCACATGATTTCCTTGATGTTGTTTTTCCTTCAAATGAATCAATTATTGAGGCCATGTCTAGTGTTGAGCCACCTTGGGAAGAGTTGCATCATACATCATATTTTCTTCCCGAGCTTAACCATATGGAGCATGAGGACTTTAGGGAGATTCTTAGTGAGACGATTGGTAGTCCCATGGTTCCATTATGCTCTCTTGGTCAGATGGCTGATGGGAACATGGCGAATTTATCCCCTACTATCCCTATCAATATTTCTCGCGATCCTAGCAAAATAGAGAACGTCTACCTTGGGGCGGATTGTTCCCCCGATGAAATCAAAGAGTATATCGAGCTATTTAAAGAGTTTCATGACATATTTTCTTGGTCGTACGAGGAGATGCCAGGTATCGACCCTCTTATTGTCAAACATGAAATTAAGTCCTATCCAAATGCGAAACCCATTCGACAACGTTTGTGTACGGTGAATCCTAGAAAAGCACGTGCTATTAAGGCTGAGATAGAAAAGCTATTGAAATCCGGTTTTATCTATCGCGTTCCCTTGACGGAGTGGGTTTCAAATCTCATTCTGGTTGAGAAGAAGTAGGGAGCAATCCGTATATGCACTGATTTCCGTGATTTAAATCGTACTTGTCCTAAGGATAATTTTCCCACGCCATTTATTGATTAAAATTTGGATGAGTGTGCGGCAAGCGAGGTATTCTCCTTCATGGATCATTTTTTCGGATATAATCAGATTCAGATCAAACCCGAGGATCAACATAAGAATGCATTTATTTGTCGTTGGGGTACGCTTGCATATCGAAAGATGCCTTTCGGTCTTAAAAACATCGAAGCCACATTTTAGTGGGCTATGACCTTAATTTTTCATGATCTCAAAGCAATTATCAAAGTGTTTTTGGATGATCTTGCTGCCCATTCTCGTCTGAGAGTGCATCATCCATACCATTTGAGATTAGTATTTGAAAGATGCCACCATTACCAGGTTAGGTTAAATCTTCATAAGTGCATATTTTGTGTAACCATTGGTCACTTGCTAGGGTTCATTGTATCCAAGGAGGTTACAAGAGTCAATCCCTTAAAGTTTGAGACAATACTTCAATTGTCTCCCCCGCGTAATATTAGACATTTTCAGTTTTTGCAAGGCATGGCAAATTTCTTGCGGAGATTCGTGGTTAATTTTGCCAATTTGACTAAAGTAGTTATGCATCTTTTAACAAAGGACACTACTTTTTGCTAGGATGAGCGAGCCCAAGAGTCCTTTGATGCTCTTAAGTGAGCCTTAGCATCGACCCCCGTGCTTAGTCCACCTGACTATAGCCATGATTTTTTTATTTATGTGGTCGTGTCCATGGAGACGATTGGTATATTTTTGGTTCAAGAGGATGAGGAGCTCCACGAGAATGTCATATATTATTTGAGCCGAAACCTTATTGACGTGGAAATCCGCTATTCTCATGTGGAGAAACTTGCTTTTGCCACCATTCATGCGGTTCAGAGATTGAGACATTACATTCTCCTTCGTCGGACCTTGGTGGTAGCTCATGCCAATCCATTTCAGTTCTTCCTCACAAGAAGGATGATTGGTGGAAAGTATAATAAGTGGATTGTTATTTTGTAAGAATTCGATCTTGAATTTATTTTGGCGAAATCAAAGAAATCGTTAGTCTTTGCAGAGCTCATTTCTGATTTTCCAAGTATGGAGGAGGAGGAGGTTTATGAGGATACATTTGTCAATGAGCATATTTTCCTTATCTCAACTTTGGATCCATGGTACGGGGATATCATTATATACTTGCAAACATTGAAGGTCCCTATTATGGAGAGAAATTCCTATGGCTTGGGGTACCACAACAGACAGCTTGACCCCAGAAATCAATCCTTTCCAATATGCAATAGAAATTAAATGTCTAACACTAAAGGATCAGACCTCGTACCTTATTCCGGACGGTTGAAGTAGATCCCTGTTGAGCTTTCCAATATTCAGCTTGAATTGATCTGTTACTTCCTCAACAACAAGTAAACAATACAAGCATTCTATATATCATGGTGTTAGATCTATTCTAGCATATATAATCAATAATGTATAAGCATTTGACATAATCCAATGGATGAAAATATTCATTCAAACACACATTATTGGACAGGAAAAGATATTTCTATTAATATAAATCAGAGATTACAAGATACAACCTCTGTCGGCACGTCTGTGAACCGGAGAAACTGAATCCCCCACTTGGGCCTCCACCACTTCAATCCTCCATCTCTCAATAGAAAGCTCACAAGAAAAAGGCAAGCTTGGGAAGAACACAATAGTGCTCCAAGGGACAAAGGGATGCAGACTCAAGCATAAGTTCTAGCAACAATGGACTATAGTTTCTTTGCTCTCAATTCTCTCTTATGCCTTCAATGTACCAAGGGGTTCCTTATATAGCTTTTCAAAGGGGTAATGAAAGGTCGAATCAGAGTGATCTCAAGGAATAGGGAAGGCCAGGAGTCAAATGAGTTGGATCCATGTCAAGGAAAACTCCAAAAGGATTTGGATTATGCACACATCCTGATGTACGCAGTTTTAGTGGTCAAACCCACGTATATACGCGCTTATAGGTTTAAAAGTCACGTATATCATTTTTCATATGTTTTTAGGGATGATCAAGGAAACATCAAAGGACAAAAAGTGGTATGTAGGGTCTAAGGAGTCTGCAGGGAGATAGGGGAAGGCCATACAAAGTGGGATTCACCTAGAGTGGTGAAATACGCTATAACAGATGCCCCCTAATGTGTGAGGTCAGAGGGGTCATACGATGGCCAAAATACATTATAATTCCATCCCATAAGTGGAGTGATGAAGGATCCCAAATGGAAGACCAGCCACCCAATCAGCATAGTACAATAATGCAACTCTGCATACAATTGCAAATACATATAGCAGTCTCAGATACATAAGAGTACAATGGCCATGAATAGGCATGATACATGATATCACATATGTGGTCATCGCCACGTACAATATACATACATCAGAATCTCCATGATGAAGATATACAAAGGACCATGATCTCCAAAATGGCTGAAGATATATAATAGATCAAGATCTCCATAGTGACTGGAAATATCTAACATATACTGGAATCAAGTCACGAGAGCTGAAATCTCATGAACACTGGCACAATCAAGGAGGTAGCACATAAGAGATGCCACCAATCTAGAAATTATTCTACACAAACCGCTACAAGTACATGTCCTACTATGTGAATAGAGGTGTCGAGGTCGAACATAGTAGTCCATTGTCTGATTACCGGTCATTAATGTATACCGTTAACAGATGCGAGATCACCCACCGATAATGAAAATGGGAATCAAGGTACTAGAGTGCAAACTAACAAGTGTGAATAAATGTGCTGAGGTCGAACACTTGAAAGGGTCCATCGATTAGGGGACATTGATGTATTCCCAAGAAACTGTCGATGGCAAGAGAAGCTGCCACTGATGACTGCAAGTCTCAAGGCACTCAAAATGACTCTAGACTCCAATCCCAGAATAAATGATATGAAGTCGATGGGATGAAATCCACTAGAAGGAGGGCATTAAGGCATTCCCCATCATCCAACACAAGGTACTCAGCAAAGCTGTATAATGTGGAAGGAATCAATCATAAAGTGCACAAACCAGTAACTGTACTGGGAATGGACGACATGCAAAGTCAAGATAACTGAGGAATGGCTGACTCAAGTTTCAACTTCCTTCGAACAAGAGAATAATGGCATATGGTGACTGAATGAAGGCAGCATAGACTTAATATACAAACTGGGACATCTCTGTGACACAAGAGGCATCAACAGAGGCTCCATGGGGACTGGAAGCTTAACCAGTCGGTGGAGATAAACTCAGATAAATGAGTACAGCTCCTAAATTCAAACTATAACCCAACCAATGGATGTGATATACAGTGCTCTGTTCGAAGGCGACACGACTCGATAGCTGCCAAAGATAACATCTTTCCTTGTTCGGCTTTTTGGTTTTTTGATTTTTTTTGGAATTTTTCAGTTATTTGAAAAGCTTGAAAAAAGAATAAACTAGCTTTATAGTTACAAACTAGGAGGAGACGAGTGTCACAAGGGAAAACAAACTAGTTCCAAGCAGTGGAACATACCTATGCTCAATGCAAGGATACATGTGTAGGATATCGACACTCGGGGGAAAATCTCCTCCCAGTAAAAAAAGAAACAAGCTGTGAAGGATATAAAAAATGGCTCTGCATGGCTAGACATGAGACAAGCTCGGGCTATATGGCTGAAACACAATGTCAGGGGAGCCGTCATAAAGCTCATATAGACAGGAAAAGCTCACGATAATGCATTCACAACTTGACATGAGGGATTCCTCAGGGAAATAGGCCAGCATAAGATCAAGAGGAGTATGAGGCTCTTGCAAAACATCATGGTAGTACTATACAATGGACTCCCACACCCTAAAGGAGAAATTATCGGCATGGGCACCAAATGCAAATAAGGTGATAACTAGGGTACCCATGTAAGGTGAAGCTCTACCACTCGTATCATGCCACTTCTAAAGCAGCAAGAAGGTTTTGTGACAAAATGCAATGGTGGTGAAACCTAACCTATATGCTAGTTTAGACATTATACCTGAGATCGGCATGAACGAGTCAATCCAATGGCTGAAACGGCACTGAAAAAGGTCTTCTACATCACCAATTATGTCAAAAATGGTCCAAAATGGTTAGAAAATGTCGAAACTATAGGAAAGGGGGTACAAATTTTCAAATATTTGAAAATTTTTCTATAAATAGTAAAAAATATAAATCATTTGAAACTTTTACCCATTTGAGATATGATTTTCAATTGCAAATTCCAGGAGATCCAGCCGGCGGAATTCACAACCGTTTCTTCCAGGTATTTACTCATGCTCTCCTCTTGCATTTTGATATAATTTTTATAGATTTTCATGGTCAAATGAGTTTTTTAGGCCATCCCAAAATGAGCGCTACGGCCCACATGGAAATCGAGGATTTTTTTGTGTATAGGGCTAAATATACGTGGAAAAGGGCCTCAAACCCGCGTACATACGCGGTTGTTTTCAAAACAGTCGCGTATGAGGCCGCACATATGATTTTTCACTAAAATAATGGGCAAATTTCCAATTTATTTTGCAGGATGGTGCTAGAGTGGAGAGAGCATGAGCATGGTGAAGTAGATGAAGCAGTAAGGGCTGACTTAATGGCTCAACAAGCTCTTCATGCATGCAGACTCTACAAGTTTTGGTGTCTTGGTGGTTTGAGGGCCAAACCAAGACTACTACAGATGCTGGTAGACTATTGGGATCCAGACTTAGAGTCCTTTCATATTGACGGGATGTCCCTCACCATAGAGGTGGAGGACATATAATTTATCACAGGGATTTTTAGACAAGGGGAGGTGGTGAACCTTCGTTCCCGTGGTGGGCCAGGGGGTGGCCTAACTATCGACGAGTACATTGTAGTGTACTGTTATCTAGACACCGAGAAGGTGGGGATTCAGGTCCCTACCAATGCTATACAGGTGCTGGGCCTAAAGGCCATATTATTGACACTGGGCAGGATAGTCAGCTTAGCATCACTCCACCAGGCCTCACGGCCTCTGATGTTCTATGTAGTGGAGTGCATGAGACCCACAATCTATGAATGGAGTACTACACTACTGAGCAACATGAAACACCAGCTCAGTGAGTGTAAGGTAGGCAGGGCGCGAAACTTCAGGTTCAGCAGTATCTTGAGCACGTTTTTCTTCGAGCGTGTTCCATGATTGATCCCTAAAGTGGGCGTTCCTCTCCACGGGGCTCGAGATCTGGCCCAACGGTGTTGGGCAGATTCTATGCACAGACTGGGGGGTGGTAGGGTGGCCAACCCATATCCAGCTGACTTCTTTCCATAGTGGCGATGACAGATAGTTTCCATCGATGACTACCCCTATGCAGGGATAGATTTTCAGGGGGACCCAGACATGCCGCTATGACCAGGATCGGCATATGGTGACATAGGTAATGAATCTCGACCCTCACTCTTTTTAAAAAATTTTGAGTTATTTAATTTTTTTGTATTTTCTTGATTTTATGGAAGCAAAAAGACATGTTTTTGCATGACAACACATAGTGACATCTACCATTTGTGTGCAGATGTGGGACCACAGTGACTAGAGGGCTTCCCTCGTCATAGATGGAGGGGAAGAGGAGATGACATCACGAGTGTGGATGCGAAGTGAACGCTCTAGAGCATTCATACCAACTTTGTGAGACTGACTCATAGAGTTCCCATGGCGCAAGTAGAGGACTTACCTGAGGCCATGCAGCAGCAGGTGGTGGGTGTACCACATGCATGGGTGCGCTTATTTTGACGGCTAGCTAGAGCCATAGTGACATTCCATGATCACAACCCTCCTCCTCCTCCACAGGATTAGACACCTGGGAGTGTATAAATTTTGTACAACCGTGTATTATATGATGGTGGCTTAAAAGCCCCAATTTTGTATCATGACATTATGTATTATCACATTTTTTATGTATAAAAAGTTTTATGGTGATCGATTTATTTATTTACATGTGTAAAAATTGTGTTTGTGATTAATTTATTATGAATGAAACAAATACCAATCTAACATGTAGTTAGCATATGAGTCAGCAACTTGATTATTATTTCTTGGAATGTGTATATATGTTATATTGTCAAATTGTCGTTCTAACAATCTCACACGTAAGAACCTTCTCAATAACGTTGGATCTCTAACATGGTACAAACCATTGAGTTGTGACACTACTAACTCCGAATCAAGACGTACCTCAAGAGATAGAACGCCATGTAGAATGGCATCCTGTAGAAGCTCAATAATGACGCTATATTCAGCAACATTGTTGGAAGATGGTCTTAGACATACACCTCCTGAAGACAGTACCTGACCCATAGGAGTATAAATCACCCAAGCAACAGAGGTTGAGTGTTGAGTGTGACGTCTTGCACCATCTGTGAATCCTATGTAGGTGGAAGATTCCATTGACATCTACCAAAAGAAATGGAAACTAATCTCAAACCTGATCACGATAAGAAAAAATACCTAACTATGCAAAGTTGTACAATAATATACAACAAGCAGAGTTGGCTAAAGATCATGCATAGTAATTTTTGAGATAATGCCCATTTCTAGGCTCCACCAAAGTTGTTCCTTCGTAATCCACTAACTCATAAGCACCCTTCTCTAACACACGCTTGACCACATAAGGACCACGCCACATAGGATTAAATTTCCCTGCCCCCAAGGGTTCTTTGGGTTGATCCCACAAAAGGACCAAGTCTGCTTTACTAAACACTCTTGGACAGACAGACTTATCGTACTGGACCTTAACGCAACATTTATCAACCTCTAGAGCCACCAAGGCATCCCAACGCTGCTCATCGAGTTGCTCAAGGTGAACCAAATGCTCCTCCAAAGCTGAAGTGTCTGGGAAGAGTTCCACAGCTAGCTTCAACGAAGAAATTTCACATTCAACCAGCAAAATTGACTCCACTCCATGTACAAGCTGATTTGGAGAAAAACCAGTGGTAGTCTTAACCACGGTTCGATATGCCCACAAAGCGGGATATAACATAATGTGCCAATTCATCTTACTTTGTATGATGGTTCATTGGAGAATGGATTTGAGTGATTTATTCACTGCCTCTACCTATCCATTTGCATGAGGGTAGTAAGAAGAGGAGTGCTCTTGCTTATACCCTAACTTTGATGCCAACTCTTCCATCATACGGTTCTGAAAGTACGAGCCATGGTCAGTGAAAAGCTCTTTCAGAATCCTGAACCGAGTAATAATTTGGTTGAATACAAAATGAGTGGTTGTCTCACCGTCAGATTTTACTGTAGGCATAGCCTCATCCCATTTCGTGAAATAATCAATAGCCACTATAATGTGATGGTGCCCCCCAACCGAAGCTGGGTTGCAATCCATAAAATCGATCCCCCACTTAATGAAGGTACCAGCGGTGATAATGGGATTTAATGGGGCAGGTTTTGAGCACATATTACGTGTGAACACCTGGAAAGGGTGGCACCTCTTCACCGCATCAACACAATCCTTAAAGATCGACGGCCAGAAATAACCCGCTCTCAAAATATTTTGAGTTGTAGAAATACCAGATAGATGACCACCACATACCCCTCTGTGGCAATCATTTAGCACTACATCAGCCTCATCATGAGTTAAACAATGTCATAAAATGGAATCTACCCCACGGTGGTACAAAGTATTGTCCACTATGAGGTAGTTCTTAGAGACGTGACGTAATCATCGTCGTTCATCTCGCAAGAGGTGAGTAGGGGTCTTCAGTGTTTGTAAATATATTATGATATCCCCATACCATGGGTCTAATGTTGATATTAAGAATATGTGTTCATCGACAAACGTATCTTCACAAACCAACTCCTCGGCCTCGCTCGGAAAATCCAATATAAGCTTTGCGAAGATTAAAGACTTCTTCGATTTTGCTGAAACAAACTCGACATCAAATTCTTGCAGAATGACAATCCATTTATTATACTTTTCCCCAATCATCCTTTGGGTGAGGATGGATTGACATGGGCCACAACCAAGGTCTGGCGAAGGAGAATATAATGTCTCAAATGTTGAACCACATGTACGGTCACTAAAGCAAGCTTCTAGACATGAGAATAACAAATCTCTACGTCAATAAGGTTTCAGCTCAGATAATATATGACATGCTCTTGGAACTCCTCATCCTCTTGAACGAAGACCATACCGATCATCTCTAAAGACGCAGCCACATATAATAAGAAATCACGGTTATAGTCTGAGGGACTAATCACCGGGGCCGATGCTAGGGCTCGCTTGAGTGCATCGAAGGACTCCTGGGCTCGCTCATCCCAATAAAAGGGAGTATCCTTCTTCAAGAGACGAATGAAGCCTCTAGTCAAATTGGAAAAGTTGATAACAAATCTTTGTAAGAAATTTTCCATGCCTTGCAAATACTGAAGATGAAGAATATTTTTCGGGGGAGACAACTGAAGTATTGCCTCAACCTTCAAAGGATCGACTCTTATACCCTCTTTCGAAATGATGAATCCTAACAAACGACTTGACTTCATGCAAAAGATGCACTTATGAGGATTTAATATAATTGAATAGTGCGGCATCTTTCGAATACCAATATCAAGTGATAGGGATGACGCATTCTCATACGAGAATGAGCAGCGAGGTCATCCAAAAATACTTCAATAAGAGACTTGAGATCGTGGAAGATCAAGGTCATCTCCCGCTGAAATGTAGCTCCGACATTTTTAAGGCCGAAAGGCATTTTTCGATATGCGAACGTTCCCCAAGGACAAATAAATGAAGTCTTATGTTGGTCCTCAGGTTTAATTTGTATCTGATTATACCCGAAAAATCCGTCCATAAAGGAGAACACCTCACTACCCGCGAACTCATCCAAAATATGATCTATAAATGGTGTGGGGAATTTATCCTTAGGACAGGCACGATTCAAATCATGGAAATCGGTGCATATGCAGATCGCTCCCTGCTTCTTATCCACTGGAACGGGGTTTGAAACCCACTCCATCAAGGTAACGGGATAGATGAAACCGACTTTCAACAGTTTCTCTATCTCTGCCTTAATGGTGGGTGCTTTCCTAGGATTCACCACACGTAAATGTTGTCGAACAGGCTTAGCATTGGGGTAAGTATTAATCTCATGCTCAACAATACGAGGGTCAATCCCTGGCATCTCATCGTAAGACCAAGAAAAAATATCACAGAATTCCTTGAATAGCTCGGTATATTCCAGAATCTCAGCATGGGAACATTCCGTCCCAATATAGACATTCTCTATCATGCCAGGATTGTGAGAGATGTTGATAGGAATCGTTGAATATATTTTTTCCATGTTCCCATTAGACATCGGACCAGGAGAGCTTAATGGGACCACAGGACTACCAACTCTCTGACTAAGAACTGCCCTAAAATCCTCATGCTCCAAACGGTCAAGCTCTGGAAGAAAGTATGATCTATGATGAAGTTCCTCCCATGGTGGCTCAACTCCCGACATAGCCTCAATAATCACTTCATCCAAAGGGAAAACCGTATCAAGGAAGTCATGGGAATGAGAAGACTTTACTGCCCATGCCGGTAGCACATACGGGTCCTCCTCCTTTGTCCGTGAAGAGGAAGGACTAGGCTCTGTAACACTCTTGAGATTAGCTTAATAAGCTATCATGGCTGTAGGAAATAGCTGTTGGGCTATGGGTAGACCCGGGTTTTATCTTTCTATCTTTGCACCAACAAAAAGACCCACAGTGTTGGCCCTTTCGGCAACAACCTGCGAATAGGTTGCAGTCTCACCCGAAACAACTATGGGGTGCCGCAGAATCAGGTTTCTGCAAGCAGAAGAGGGATATTACTGCACCTTTAGCCTTAACAAATATTAATCATACAACACAGAGCTTCGACAGTTACTTAATTAGCTTCGTAGTTTAGATAAATAGACAGTTACTTACTTAACCCTTAACTGGGAATTCACAGCGAAGTTAATACTTAACAATATATCTTACTTATCATTCACCTACTTATCGAATGCATAAAACAAAGCAGCACAAAACAAAAGAGAAACCACCACAACACAAGATGTACGTGGTTCACCCCTAGTTTAGGGGCTATGTCCACAGAACTGTGGTTTTATTCAACCTTTTACAACACATAGTTCTGATCTCCACACTCAGCTGTAGATCTTCTTAGCAAATCTAAGCTGCGCACTCAGCTGCAACACCTTCCTTCCTACACCCTCTGTGCACTCAGTTGTAGAGGTCATCCATGCACTCAGCTAGGACTTAACCTTCTTACAAAATCCCTCTGCGCACTCAGCTGTAGAGGTCGTCCACGCACTTAGCTGGGACTTAACCTTCTTACAAAATCCCTCTGCGCACTCAGCTGCAGAGGTCATCCACGCAATCAGCTGGGACTTAACCTTAAACCCTAAAACAGGTCCTTCTTCCTTCGTATCAAATCATCATACATTTAAAGTCTCAAAATCCTAACCTGACTCCTTTACATAAGTGCCTATTTATACAAGTGCACTATTACAATACCATGGACTTAAACCATGGGCTTAAGAACCATGAGTTTAAACCATGGGTTATTTACAAAAAGAGGGGCTTCGACCCAACCCCGACACCCCTAAGACTATTTTGTGTCACAACTCCGCTTACAAGCTTCGCACCAAAACCGTGGAGTTGCCAAAACTAAGGACCTTTAAGGTCAGAGCCCCAACAGGCCCCTAAGACTCACCAGTGGCCTGTCCCAGGACACTCTGCTGCTTCTCTAGTGGGAGGATCTTGTTGGTGAAGATAGTGAATTGCTTGTTGAGGCTGCGCATGATGTCATTGGCTGCTTGCTCCTCCTCCACCAACTCCTGCAATGCTGCTACTGATGCTTCGCTGGCTTTTTCCTGTGCAAATGCATCATACTCCTTCAGAACTTTGAGCTGGCTGTCCACAGCAGTGCTCAACTACAAGGCTTCGTTGATAAGGGGCTGCACAGAAGTTTCCAACAGTGTTGCTTTCATTCTGCATGACTCAATTTCCTACTGGAGTTCATTGCTTTGCTTTACCTTGAGCATCTTTTGCATAGGAGCCAGAGTCTTAATTTCCACTTTCACTGCGTCCAGCTCTGTCTGTCGCTGCTTGATGGTTTCTTTCAACTTTTCTACTTCTGGATTGTCCTGCAGCTTTTCCTAGGCCTCAACACTTTCATCTAGCAGTTTTGCTATGCTGTTTGCAAGATCTAAGATCTTTGTTACTGAGGCCTGAATTTCTCTACGGCGATGTTCCCTTACCTCTGGTGGACTCTCCAGAGCGATGCGAAGTTGAAGCTCTGCAATCTGAGCCTCGTGTTCTGTTTTCATCTTGTCCATCTAGCTACGAGACTATTGTGCATAGTGCTTTAGCTTGACTATCGTTTGCTCTGGTTCTTCTTCAGCCTGCATGTCGAAGTCAGGGAGACTCCAACATGCCTCATCCAATACTCGTGCCAGTGCAGCCTGCTTGCTTTCTGCTTCCCTCTTCTTCTATTCTACTTCCTCCAACTGCGCTGCGAAGCTCTCACTCTGCTTCATGGCATTTTCTAACTGCATTTGGGAGTAGTTGTCTTGGGCTTGAATCTCCCTTATGATCACCAATAGACAGAGGTGCAGCTCCGGCATAGACAACTTGGTGTAATCTATTCCAACTATCATGCTCATCTTTGAACGAGATGTTGCATCAATTATGATGATGGCTACACTTGGCACTTGTCCTCTATTATCTCTAGCTGGCCATTGTCTTGTGTATGGCTGTGCACTTACTGGGGCACTACTTGCTGCAGCACCAGTCGCTCATCTTTCTGCTAAGTCCTTCAGTTCTGTAATTCTCTACGCTACGCCAGTGAGTGCATCAAGGTGCGCAGCCGCGAACTCTTTCCATTTTCTGGTTAAGACTCCTGTGGACTTCATCAGGGCCTGGTCAAGCTCTTCAGCTGTCAAAGTGGGTTCTTTGTCAATATTCTTCCCTTTTGATTCCTTCGTTTTCTTTCTGGACTGAGGTTTAGTCAATTCCTCTGCCTCTAGCGACTTGCGCTTATCTGGGCGATTGGGGTCGGAGATTGTCTTGACTGATTCTTCTTCTTCATCATCACCTATGTCATCGCTACCCTGGTCATCTCTGCTCTGGTGCGACTCACTTTGTTCTTCGCTTTCTTCTAATGGATCTTGCTGCTGCGTCTGACTAGGACCTGCACCCACATCTGTCACTGAGGGGACTGGTATGCTAGGATTTTTCCCTGCGTCCTTCATCCACTCAGCCGACCACTGCTGGACTACTGTGGCGATGTCCTCCTGGGTCACCATGTATGGAAACTTCCAACATGCATGTTTTTAATCTACGCAGGCCTGGATGAAGACATTGTGCATGTCATCCTTGAAGTTGGCCACTCCCACATACTAAGAAAATAGCTCATTACTGAGTCGTGGTGTCTTCAGAATCTCATATGAGATACTCATCGAGTAAAAGGCAAACATGTAGTTTGTCATCTGCTGGAAGGTTTTATCCTGCGACACCCACAGAGATTCGTATCTTGTTGGGCCAGGAATGTGCGGAGGCACGTCAACAAACTGTGCCTCGGTAGATTCTTTCCATCCTACCAGTGCAATAAGCACTAACAACCATGAGTAGTGAAAGGATCTACCTTTCTCCTGCGCATCTCAGACATCTTCTAGGAACTCCTTGGCAATGTACTCTACCCATTTGTAACTGTATCCTTCGGCACAGTTCGCAGCAATACTGACAATCGGGGCAGATACTTCATTTGGTCTGCACTTCCGCATTAACTTGCATGCTAGTAGCTCTGCAGTGAAGCAAATGTTTTGATGCTGAATGGTTGAGGTTTGATACCCTCGCTTTCCTTTTGTTAACCCAAATCGTTCCTTCATATGTTGTGCCAGCTTCATGTCTTCATGCTTCCCAACGAATTCGATCCCAGGATCAGGCCCTTCCCTCGGTAAACCTGTGATCCTATGAACCAGCTCTCCATTAATAGGGATTCTCTGGTCTCCTATCCATAGGTTCCCATCATGCACCAATGCCAATAGCTGCTTGACCACCACAGTAATCGGTGTGCTGCAACCAAAGTGGGGAACATACAGCATTTTCAGCAAGCCTGCTTTCTCCAAGCCAGCAGCCCACTGTTTCTCTTCTAGCAGTGTCGCTCTAGTCTCCGGATAGTGGTAAGAGTGCAAGTATGTTCCAGGTGCAAACTACGAAAACTTCCCATGATCATTCGTATCGTGGTCTACATACTTAAGCCAGTCTATTTTTCTCGTCATTGTCCCGACCAACTGCACACCCTGTGGCAGCGAAGGGGTGCGAAGTGTGAACTTGGTTGTCCGCTGAAGTGGCTAAACTCCTGGTTGAACAGGTGGAAGATATGGTGGATGCTACGATCCTTCAGGTGGGAGCTCTGCTAAACCAGAAGGATTCATCTCGGGCTCTTCCGGTGTCTTTCCTGCTGGTTTATGTCTGTCTTCGTTTCGCTTAGAGCAAACTTCTGGCCTAAACTTGTTCCTGGTTGATCGCGTCTGCATTGGCTGGTTCGGCGTTGGGGGGACCTCTTGCGGGGTGCAGAGGTAGGTGGGTTGCCCATAAGGTTCTGCAGACCCCTCTGTTCAAATTCTCTCAACAATTCCTGAACTTCGCGATCAGCTAACATGGACTAAACTGTAAAACTCAAGAATATGTGTAATGCGACATTCGTAGGCCTAGGTGTCTTCTTATAGAATCCAACGATCATTTCTACCATAACTATGCATTGAAGGCACCAAATCTGACAGACATCTTGTCCAAACGGCACTATATTCCCCAAAATCTCATCATTACAGGTATTTAATGCAGTTAATGTACAGGCACCACCAAATCTGCTTTTTCCCAACGAGCACATTTTAAGCTCTGACACACCTTTCCTCTTCGACACAACTAGTAACTTTGGCTATGCCACAATAAGGGTCTTCCACAAAATACAGACCTTCACCACATCCTGACACCACGACATAATTTCTTCGACAGGCTCAATGATTCCTACAACGAGCATCTTATCTAGCTTTATCCAGACTTTTTCTTTATACTTATGGGTCAGCCTATACTGGCGCTGCTTCACAGGATTCGCAGCAGCTTTGAAAGGGATCTTTATTACTCCTATATCACCTTTTATTGCTGAGAACTTCATCAAAAATAATTCCTGATACTCATGGAGAATTCAAGTCACTTTTCTTACCATTTCTTCATCCCAATAATCTCCGATGGTAGCGTACTTAGGCATTTCTCCTGATCCAATATTTACTTTCCTTGTCTTCAAGGGCTAAGCTGCTTCAGGGGATTCAACTGCTGGTCCATGTACTTCGCAATGTCCTTCTGACTTAGGAATATTGATGTTAGGAGGGTCATCATCTTCATCAATGGTGAGGTTATAGCATTCTACTGCATTAGCTTCTTGTTCCTTCCAATCAGGTTGGTACTCGGCTATGTCTTTGTCATCAAACACCTTAGTATTGATCAGCCTAATAGCTGCGTCTAAAGCAGGGAAAACCTCATTAATAGAAAATGTAAGCACAAAACTATCAACAAGACTATCCCAACTTACAATACCATGGCGAAGCTCCACCTCTGCATACCAATTCTTTGCGACAGGTTCCAGGGTGTGTACAAACCTATGTACCCATTCTTCAGAAGGTACACGCTTCCATGCTTCATAACATTGCTCCAAGTGTTCCTGAGGGCTAGTCTTTCCATCAAATCTGCTTCACACCTCCTGAGGTTGATCTATGAATATTAGGTGAAGAAACTTTTGACAAGCTTCCCAACTATGAGTAAACTTCTTATGACCATTCCACCATCTGGCAGCTGTGGCTCTGAGGGCTGAATCTAGAGTCTCCATTTTTTGTGAATCTGGTACCTGCACTAAAAATTGCACAATAAAATCTGTTGGGTCTATCAAGCCATAAAAAATAGGTAAGGCTCTTGTCTATGAGCTAATCCATCTGAGATACTTGGTAATTCTTGCACATCTATGTCCATGTAGCTCATACAGTCTATTCTACAAGTTCTCTAGGCCGTCATCTGAATCAGTCATGCAAGAACTGTCACACTGCCAATCCATTATACCTTCAGTAGTAGGGTTAAAATAGTCTTCTTCTTTAGCTGTGATGTTGTAAATATGATCTAAAACATCCTGATCTTAATCTTTGACTGGCTCTATATACCTTTCTCCTTGAGAAGGGTCCAATGGTACTATGACTCTCAGGCCTTTTCCTTCAAAAGTCATCTGTCTGTTCTTAAGGTTGATTACTGCATCATTTTCTATTGCCTATTCAATTCCTAGCAAGGCTGGATAGGGGATAGGGGTTGCTATCATCAATTATTTCAATGACTTCAAAATCTGCTAGGGTACTGACTCCATCAATATCCATTGGTACACTCGGGAATCTTCCCAAGGGCACAATCTTCTGCTGATGGGCTAATCTCAACTGTATAGGGGACCACTCAAGCTTAGGTTTTCCCATTTGTTCCCAAGTCTGCCTAGTTAATACATTCACTTATGATCCCAGGTCTAAAATAATATCAGTCATGTCATAATCTCCTATCTGAGCATGCAATCTAATTTCTCTTCTATTCCTTCTAACTCTATTAACATTTTTTCCTTTATTAGAGCTTCGCTAAGATTCGCAATACTGAAGAACTTTCTATAACTCGTTCAAAGTGTTCTTGTTTCTTAATAGCTTCATACAACTCTGCAAAAATGATGCTAGTGTACTTACTTGTTTTGGCAAAGCTTCTTGGGGCTACGACTGCTATTGATGTTGTTGTGTAGTTGCTACTGATGTTTTGGGATCAGCAAAGTCTTTCTTGGCTTCCATAAATGTTTCTTTTTCTCTGCCAACATCAAAGGATGGAATTTTCTCTGGGGTCTTGCAGACCCAAGCCTCGACAGATTGTTTCTCTGTATTCTCCACTTGCGTCGTGGCTCCACTCCTTATAACAACATTGAGAGCTGGGGCAAGTGTTTTCTCTACGGTAATCAACTAAAAATTTTGAGTAGGAGCACTATTTATTTCTTATACCTTAGCTATCAACTGTGGACATTGCTCAATCACATGATCGACTGCTCTGCAATATCGACATGTTGTAGTTGGGTTCTGACAGTCTCTAGCTACATGGCCTACCTGATTACAATTATAGCATATAACCTGGCTTTGACCTCGTCCAAGCATACCACCATGACCTCTGAAAGTACCTCGACCTGGGTTACCACCACGATATCCATATCCATCATTGGCTTGTGCCTCATTTTGTACCCTATAAGCATCATAGGTTCACTCTCTCATGAGATCAAAGCTGCAACATTCATATTCATTGTGTCCTACTAACATACAGAAATTACAATAGGGATTCTTAGGTACTTGAACATATATTTGTAGCAGATAGCAATCTTCAGGTCGATGCTAGCTAGTTGTTCGACAGATCTCACAATAGAGAACAACAGGGTTGAACGGATTTGGTGCACCAGTATTCAGGTAATTTCTTAATGCAGGGAACTGTTCTTTGTCATGACCTTCTGTCTTGCATCGCGTACACCAAACCTATTCTCGAATGTCTTTCCCTTTTTTCATGTCGCACAGCTCCAAGGCCATTTCTGCCAACTGCGCCTGTATCTGGGCTATGCCAGAATTATCTCCGACAGGAGCTGTTTCCAGTTTCATGGCAATTTCCAATGCTTCTTGCTGATCGAAAACCTTCTGTTGCATAAGTGGAGTCCTGATATGCGGATACAGTGCTGCAATGAACCATTCTTTATGTTTCTCTGGTCCAATAGTGAAACTAACTTGATCCAGCAGAACCTTGAACCTCTGATCAAAGTCCCACACTGATTCACCTCGCTTCTGCTGAATTTCCTTTAGTTCAGTTATAGACTACGACTCTGATTTAGGCTTCTTAAATTCTTTAATCATTGCTTTTTTAATATCGTCCAGGACATAGTTCTGAGTACTGGAAAACTTCATAAACCAGGTCAAGGCTCGGTCTCTAAAAGATGTGACCAGCTGTGCTGTTCTTGTATTCTGATCCATAATGTTCTTAGTAGTCCAAACAGCTTCGCATAAGAACCAAAACTGTTCTGGATCCTCTGAGCCAGTTCCTCTAAAGACTGGGAGCTTGATATCATCATTTACATGGGCCATAGCGGATCGAGGGGGGGGTGAGGGGGAGGAGAAAAACTGGTAACAGGGGGTGGGGAACTTACTGAGGCAGACTGACTTGCGACAGGACTACTCGGGCTAGGGTTACTTTCAGACTGCGATGGGTTCTCAGGGATGACAGATCTTTGTTGTGGAGTGATAGGAGGGTTTCTAACAAAAGGGGTTTCTTAAGATTCAGACTCTTATGGGATTAAAGGGGTATAATCTATATTCGGGCCTAGGGTAAGGGATCCAAAAGTTCTCTTGTATCTTTTACCACTTCGAAGCAAATCGCTTTGCTCGTCGAAGTCACTTTCACTTTCAAACATAGGTTAGTAGCACTAAATCTAGCAATCTGATTCAATAAGCAATATGCGTTTTTCATCCAAGAGAATTTTAATTCTCAAACTAAGTGAGTTCAAGTATTTACCCCTTGGTCCTTTGAAGAACTGTCTTTCTGCTTCGCTGAAAGAAGTATGTGTGTTAATGGGGAACTCTGTCACAAATGCTTCAAGGGTTCGCATTGTCCAGAAGTCAACGGCTCGAGATACCGCGTTGTTTACTCTTTTCAACAGGTTAATTGTTTTTGGGATCCAGGTAGGGGACTGATCTTCTTGGAAGTTTTTCCTTCTTTCTATCAACCTGGATAACCACTCGTGCAATTCTATGTGGATACTACCAAAGAAAATTTCATAAATATTAGCAAAAACGTACCTTTGCAAGAAGTCATTTGAGCTATGACGAGGATCCTTATTTTCTTGTTCCGCAAATTTTAGATAGGTATCTTCGATCCAGTCACCAATTTCTTTTACTGAGGGCCTCCAAAACATATCCCTCTAGGTACGACATAAATCCCTCTTGAGCAGATACTGTTCAACCGAAAATGGAACCAATTTGTTGGGCTATGGGCAGACCCGGGTTTTATCCTTCTATCTTCGCACCAACAAAAAGACCCACAGTGTTGGCCCTTTCGGCAACAACTTGCGAACAGGTCGCAGTCTCACCCGAAATAGCTATGGGGTGCCGTAGAATCAGGTTTCTACAAGCAGAAGAGGGATATTACTATACCTTTAGCCTTAACAAGTATTAATCATACAACATAGAGCTTTGACAGTTACTTAATTAGCTTCGCAGTTTAGATAAACAGACAGTTACTTGCTTAAGCCTTAACTGGGAATTCACAGCGAAGTTAATAGTTAAAAATATATCTTACTTATCATTCACCTACTTATCGAATGCATAAAACAAAGCAGCACAAAACAAAAGAGAAACCACAAGAACACAAGATGTACGTGGTTCACTCCCAGTGTAGGGGCTACGTCCACAGAACTGTGGTTTTATTCAACTTTTTACAACACACAGTTCTAATCTGCGCACTCAGCTACAGATCTTCTCAGCAAATCTAAGTTGTGCACTCAGCTGCAGCACCTTCCTTCCTACACCCTCTGCGCACTCAGCTGCAGAGGTCACCCACGCACTCAGTTGGGACTTAACCTTCTTACAAAATCCCTCTGTGCACCCAGCTGCAGAGGTCGTCCACGCACTCAGCTGGGACTTAACCTTCTTACCAAATCCCTTTGCGCACTTAGCTGCAGAGGTCATCCACGCACTCAGCTGGGACTTAACCTTAAACCCTAAAACAGGTCCTTCTTCCTTTGCATCAAATCATCATACATTAAAAGTCTCAAAATCCTAACCTGACTCATTTACATAAGTGCCTATTTATACAAGTGCACTATTACAATACCATGGAATTAAACCATGGGCTTAAGAACCATGAGGTTAAACCATGGGTTATTTACAAAAATAGGGGCTTCGACCCAACCTCGACACCCCTAAGACTATTTTGTGTCGCAAATCCGCTTACAAGCTTCGCACAAAAACCGCGCAGTTGCCAAAACTAAGGACCTTTAAGGTCGGAGCCCCAACAATGACACGCTTGTCTCGACAAGCTCACTCGAAGTACTTGGTGTAGGAAGAATCCAAGGGTATTCCATATGACTCATGCGAAAAGACACCGATGTCGTAGAAGTCGAAGCCTCATTGGAACTAGATCCTATCATGAGGATCGATGTAGGACAACTAAAGCTTCCCATGAGGGATGGATACATGCCTACACCCACACTCCCAGTTTCCGACTGAGAATGCTCAACGATCGGGATCGAAGCTCCCGAAGATGTGGTAACAGATGGATTCTTGAATGTCATTTGATCGATCGTTACGATCTTCCCGTTATGTGGAAAGCATACAATGCGGAAAAAGGAAGAAGCAACAGCTTGCATACTGTATATCCAGTTCCTACCCAGTAAGATATTATAGTCAAAGGGCACATCAACCACCTCAACCTCTATCACAATGGTCTTCCCCCCCAAATGGACTTTAAGGGAAGGAAGGATTCCGTGCGGCCTAAAAGATCTCCCATCAAACGTAGTTAACATAGTCGCTGATTTCGACAGATCAAGAGAACCGAGACCCTTCCAACAGGCCAAATACATCACAGAAGCAGCAGCGCCCTCATCAATCACAGTACATTTGACGGTCATACCAAGACATTCTACATGCACCAAAAGAGACACATAGTAGGGAAAGCGAGGCTAGAGTCCTACGGTTTCAAATTTGATCACAGAGGAAGAATCATCATCGTTCGCACCAAGGGCAGAAAGCAACGCCTTCCTTTGCGAAGGACAACTCTAAAGCACTTCCAATGCAGGCATCGCACAAGGAGTATGGCCCAAATCCTCGACAACTGAAAAATTATGGGCGGCTCGGGCATTTGGATTATGCCCTGAATGCTTAAGGACTCCCTTAGGAATGCGAGGTGTAGCCTCAGGTTTATCTGTAGGTTTCTCAATGCGCAAAGGGTACCCTAGTGGATCAGGCTCTTTGCCTGGGCTGGGTTGTGATGAACTGTAATCTTTCACACGAGTCACAACTTTTGAAGCATGGACCATGTTAATGCACCCATGACCACTACCCTCCAGTGGATCATCATCACTAGACTGGTCATGGAACTTCGAGTTCATATTTTGATTATGCGGTAAAGGGTTAGTTAGCATAGCTGGGCCTTGTGCTAAGAATCTCAAAGCTTCTTCAATCCGAGGGCACAAGTAAGTTAGGTGATCATCCTTACATAGATTTCAAGGGAACTTAACCTTACGTTTCGCTTGCTTGTCCCCCCAACATTTCTACCGTTCTTGTCATTATTTTTAGCATTCTCATTCTTATTCCCACCCTTTCGATTATTATTTTTACCCTTTTTTCTATTCCGTCCGGGCTGCTGTTTACCCTTCTGGTCCGACGATTGCATAAAAAGTACATTCACCGTTTGGGCGGGTTGAGACAAAGCTGTAGCTTGTCCTGAAGTAGATTGGTTGATTCATAACTGACCAACTTGTTTTGCAACCGAATCTGTAGGTTTCGCACTTGCACAACCCACAATTCCATTGGCATGTGGTCCAGGTTTGACTTTGGGATCAAAACTAGAACGAGTAGCATTGGGAATAATCTCATACAACAAACTGGACTGAGCATAGATCAAGTCCAGTTCCTACGCCCTAAAAATCACTTGTTCCTCATTCTGCACTCTGGATGTGGAAACATCCTTCGCTATATACGGCAATAACGACTTGAGGAACCACTCGAGGAGGAATTCTGGTGGTATAAAAGCTTTAATTAACCTCTTCCGTCTACGCCACTCTTGAATATGATCTGAAATATGTGTGGCTTTATCTTTCTGAAATGTCGATAAGAGTTCAGTACCAATGTCATAGTGCACTGGTAGTTGGAAGTGGTTAAGGAAAATCATCGCAAGGTCGTCAAACAAAGCGAAAGCTCCCTTAGGTAACTCTATATACCATTTCGCAGCAGGCCCTATGAGGGTGTGTTGAAATAGCCTCAAACGGACCGAGTCCTGATGTAATGAATTAGAAGAGCACCATAGGTGAAACGTAGTAACATGTTCGCTCGGATCCTCTCCTGGTTTTCCCTCAAACTTAGGTATGTCCGAAGGAAGCTTGGTAGGGACAGCGGGCCAAGCCGGGTCATGAGCCACAGGATCGTTCGTCAGTCTCGATAAGTCAAGAAGATTAAGCGTCGCAAGGAAAGGGAGCCTAGGATGATGAGGTCTATGGACCACTCCCTTGTTCATATAGGGTTGATTACCACCATGTCCTTGGCCACAGTGTCCTCCTCTCGTCTGACCCGTATAGGGTGGCATAAACAGGTACGAGGTCTGATCCTTTAGTGTTAGACATTTAATTTCTATTGCATATTGGAAAGGATTGATTTCTGGAGTCAAGCTATCTATTGTGGTACCCCAAGCCATAGGAATTTCTCTCCGTAACAGAATTGGTGTACAGTCGCAGGCGGGATTGACCATATGGGCAGGGTAGCAAAGCCCAAAACTCTCGAAAGAGCCCCTAGATACGAATACAATCCTGTAAATATCTTCGGTGCTACTCAGTTATAACTAGGGGTCATCCCAATCAATAACCGCTCACCCTACCTCGTGCTTAACTCCCTTTTGAGAGGAGGATCCTGAGAAACACTGGTTATACCAAGGATTTCACACACTCACCTGGACAAACACCTAGATGTTGTTGTTCAGTGATCTTGGAGAATTGACATACAATGAACTATTCCAAGATCCTAAAACCTAAGCTTGTTGGTGCACCCTAGAAAAGAAAAGAGTGTAATTCATTTTATTTAGCGTTGATTTTAGTTGGATTTATTACTCAAAAAAGGGATATGATCATGCAACTAGTGGTGTTATGACACAACATGAAGTAAAATGCACACCTAACAATCAATGAAAATGCATTGTGTCCATGAAAACAGGGTATGCTACTACATGAAATGCACATTTTTTCTTCAAATGATGAATGCAAATTTTCCTATATGAAGTCCTAACTAGTACTCCAAAGCAAATCTAGTGCAAAATGAAATGCATGATGATAAGCAAATGTTTTTGGATTTTTTGAAAATAAAAGAGATGCAAAAAGCAAAAGAATGATTCTACGACCCCTAGACTCTGCAAGCACACCCAAACAGCACTCAAGCAAAGCACTAAGGTAAAAGAACTCTAATGCACTAATCTCAAACAAAAAATCGAAAATGCCATGACAAGAACCTTCTTAAAAAAAAAATCTAGCGTAAAAAAAACGTTTCCGGTCAGAAACATAGGTCTAAACAGACTCAAGCAGTGCCAAAGGAGACTCGGCAAATATTAGAATTCACCCAGAAACCAATTATCTTCCACAAAAATGAAAAAGCAAGGGTATACGCGACTATTCGCAGTAAACCCGCGTGTATACAAGGAAATCGCAGAGTAAACCACATGTATACGCGACTATAAGTCAAAAACTCACATACAAGAAGAAAGATGCATAAAATCAAGGCAAACAGACAGGCTAAGACAAACTTCACACCAATCAGACTCTCCCAGGCATACATGCTCCCATACCCGACACAGAAACAAGAGAGAAAGAGCAATTCAAATTCATTGAATGCCGAGAAAACAACACCTAAAGGATAACTACTAGGAACTCCCCAGCGGAGTCGCCAATTCTATTACGGAGAGAAATTCCTATGGCTTGGGGTACCACAACAGACAACTTGACTCTAGAAATCAATCCTTTCCAATATTCAATAGAAATTAAATGTCTAACACTAAAGGATCAGACCTCGTACCTTATTCTAGACTGTTGAAGTAGATCCCCATTGAGCTTTCCAATCTTCAGCTTGAATTGATCTGTTACTTCCTCAACAACAAGTAAACAATACAAGCATTCTATATATCATGGTGTTAGATCTATTCTATCATATATAATCAATAATGTATAACCATTTGACATAATCCAATGGATGAAAATATTCATTCAAACACACATTATTGGACAGGAAAAGATATTTCTATTAATATAAATCAGAGATTAAAAGATACAACCTCTGTCGGCACGTCTGCGAACCAGAGAAACTGAATCCCCCACTTGGGCCTCCACCACTTCAATCCTCCATCTCTCAATAGCAAGCTCACAAGCAAAAGGAAAGCTTGGGAAGAACACAACAGTGCTCCAAGGGACAAAGGGATGCAGACTCAACCATAAGTTCTGGCAACAATGGACTATAGTTTCTTTGCTCTCAATTCTCTCTTATGCCTTCAATGTACCAAGGGGTTCCTTATATAGCTTTTCAAAGGGGTAATGAAAGGTCGAATCCGAGCGATCTCAAGGCATAGGGAAGTCCAGGAGTCAAATGAGTCCGATCCATGTCAAGGAAAACTCCAAAAGGATTTGGATTATGCACACATCCTGATCTACGCGGTTTTAGTGGTCAAACCCATGTATATACGCACTTATAGGTTTAAAAGTCGCATATATCATTTTTCATATGTTTTTAGGGATGATCAAGGAAACATCAAAGGACAAAAATTGGTCCATAGGGTCTAAGGAGTCTACAGAGGGACAGGGGAAGGCCATACAAAGTGTGATTCACCTAGAGTGGTGAAATCCGCTATAACAATCCCTACTCACCTTTCACAAGATGAGCGATGATGATTACATCATGTATATAAGAACTACCTTATAGTGGATAACACTTTGTACCATTGTGGGGTAGATTCCATTTTACGTTGTTGTTTAATTCATGGTGAGGCTGAGGTTGTGCTGAATGATTTCCATGGAGGGGCGGGTGGTGTTCATTTATCTGGGCTTTCTATAGCCCAAAAAATCTTAAGAGCGGGAAATTTTTTGGCCATCGATATTCAAAGATTGTGTTAATGCAGTCAAGAAGTGTCACCCTTGCTAGGTTTTTGCATGCAATATGCGCTCACATCCTGCCCCGTTACATCCAATTATCACTATCAGTCCCTTCACTAAGTGGGGGCTTGACTTCATGGATTGCAACCCAGCTTCGGCTAGGGGGCATCATCACATTATAGTGGTTGTTGATTATTTCACAAAATGGGTTGAGGTTATGCCCATGATTAAATCCGACAGTGAGACAATAGCACATTTCATGTTCAACCAAATTATTACTCAGTTCGGCATTGTGAAAGAGCTTGTCACTCACCATGGTAGGAACTTTCATACTAGAATGATGGAAGAGTTGGCTTCGAAGTTAGGGTATAAGTAGGAGCACTCATATTCTTATTACCCTCAGGTGAATAGATAGTTTGAAGCAGTGAATAAATCACTTAAGTCCGTTCTCCAATGAACCATCGCACAAAGCAAGATGAATTGGCATATCATGTTATATCCTGCTTTGTGGGCCTATAGGATTGTGGTTAAGACTTCCACCAATTTCTCTCCATATCATCTCGTGCATCGGGTGGAGTCTGTCTTGCCGGTTGAATGCAAAATTCCTTCATTGAAGCTAGCTATAGAGCTTTTACTAGACACTTCCGCATTGGAGGAACATTTGGTCCACTTAGAGTAGCTTGATGAGCACCGTCGGGATGCCTTAGTGGCTCTAGAGGTTAATAAGCATCACGTTAAGGTCTAGTACGATAAATTTGTCCGTCCAAAGAGGTTTAGTGAAGGTGATTTGGTCCTTTTATGAGATCAAGCTAAGGAATCCTTGGGGGCAGGGAATTTTAATCCCATGTGGCATAGTCCTTATGTAGTCAAATGTGTGTTAGAGAAGGGCTCCTATGAGCTGGTGGATTATGAAAGGACAACCTTGGCGGAGCCTAGAAATGGGCTCTATCTTAAAAAATACTATGCATGATCTTCAGCCAAGGCTGATTTTTGTATATTATTGTACAATTTTTTTGCATAGTTAAGTTTTCTTATGGTGATCAGGTTTGTTGATTAGCAGATGTCAATGGAGTCTTCCACTTACATAGGATTCGCTAATGGTGCTAGCCGCCACACTCAGAATTTAGCTTCTTCTGCTTGGGTGATTTATACTCCTACGGGTCAGGTATTGTCTCCAGGAGGCGTATGTTTATGGCTTTCTTCGAACAATGTTGCTGAATACAATTTCATTATCAAGTTATTGTGGGATTCCATTTCACATGGTGTTCTCTCTCTTGAGGTATGTCTTGATTCGGAGTTAGTAGTTTCACAGCTTAATGGCTTGTATCGTATTAGGGATCCAACATTATTACGAAGATTCTTACGTGTGTGATTGCTAGAACGGAAATTTGAGAACATAACATACATACACGTTTCAAGAATTTTTAATTAAGTTGCTGACTCATATGCTAACTATGTGTTAGATTGGAATATGTTTCATACACCATAATCACATCACAAACATACATTTTTACACACATGTAAATAAATAAATCGATCATCATAAAAAAATTTCATTAAACATCCAAAATGTGACGTCATAATACATAAGTGTCATAATACAAAATTGGGGCTTCTGAGCCACCAAAATATAATACACGTTAGTACAAAAATGAAGCATTCTCAGGTCTCTAAGCTTGAGGTGGAGGAGGGGGATTCTGATCATGATAGAACACCATGGCTCTAGCTAGCCATCTAAATAAGCAAACCCATGCTCGTGGTACACCAACCACCTGGCCCTGCATGGCCTCAGGAAAGTCCTTGACTTGCGCCATGGGTACCCTATGTGTCAAGCGTACAAAGATTGTGTGAATGCTTTGGAGAATCCGCTCTGCATCCACACCCATGATGTCATCCCCTCTTCCCCTCTGTCTATGATGAGGGAAACTGTCAGGCAGGCATTGTCCAACATCTACATACACATGACAGATTGTCACTATGTGTCGTCACACCAAAACATGTCTTTTGAGTCAAATATATCAAAAAACACAAAAAAATGTTATAATTCAAAAAAATTAAAAAGAGAGTTTGGGATTCATTACCTATATCACCGTAGGCCTCTCCTGGTGGTAGGGGCATGTCCGAATCTCCTCGAAAATATATCCCTTCATAGGGATAATCATCAATGGCAACGATCTGTCATCACCACCATGGAAAGAAGTCTGTTGGGTAGGGATTAGCCACCCTACATCCACCCAATATGTGCATAACATTTTACCAACGTTGTTGGGACGGATATCGAATTCCGTGTGGATGAATGTCCATTCTAGGGCTTAGCCCCAGTACATGCTCAAAGAATAAAGTGCTCAGTATGCTGCCGAAACCGAAGTTTCTCACCCTGCCCATCGTGTAGTCACTGAGCTGCTGCTTCATGTTACTCAACAACACAGTGCTCTAGTCATATATTGTGGGTCTCATACACTCCACCGCATAGAACATGAATGGCCGCGAAGCCTAGTGGAATGAAGCTATACTGGCTATCCTACCGAGTGCCAATAGTATGGCCTTTATTCCTAGTACTTGGATCATGTTTGTCGGGATTTGACTCCCAACCTTTTCCTTGTTTGAAAAACAGTATACTGCAATATACTCATCAATGATAAGGCCACCTTTGGGCCCGTGAGAGCGTAGGTTCACCACCTCTCCCCGTCGGGATAATCCAGTAATAAAATATATATCCTCAATCTCTATAGTAAGAGACATCCCATCGATATGAAAAGAATCTGAGTTTGGATCCCAGTAGTCTACTAGCATCTGTAGCAATCTTGGTTTAGCCCTCAGGCTACCAAGACACCAAAACGTATATAGACCGCATGCACATAGAGCTTGTTGAGCCATCAAGTCACCTTGAGCAGCCTCTTTTACATCTCCATGTTCCCTCTCTCTCCATTCTAGAACCATCCTGCACATAGAAAAATTTTTTTGGTCAATATATACCTTAAAAAACCTTGTGCGTGGCCTCATATGCAACTGTTTACAAAACAACCATGTATGTACACGATTTTGGGAGGTTTTTCCATGTATGGCCAGCCCTATACGCGGAAAAAACCCCAATATCTGCATGGGCCTAAACAACCATTTTAGATTGGCTTAAAAAATAAATTTGACCATGGAAATTGAAAAAATTTGCATGAAATAGAAAGAGGAGGACATGAGGAGTTACTTGGAACAAATGCTGTCGAATTTTGCCAAACGAAACTCCTAGAATTCACGTTGGAAGTTTTGAGCTCCAATGGGTAAAAATTTCAAATGATTTGGAATTTTTTATTTTTTTACTATTTATAAAAAAAATTGAAATTTTTGAAATTTTTTACCCACTTTCTATAGTGTTGGACCTTTTCTGACCATTTTGGACCGTTTTGGACTAATTTGATGATGTAGGAGTCCATTTTTCAGCGTCGTTTCGACTGTGGTGTTGACCTGTTCATGCCGATATCAGGTATTATGTCTAAACTAGGATATAGGTTAGTTTTCATATTTGTTTGCACTTTGCATGACCTTATGACCATTTCATTATAACCTTAGGTACAAACCCATTCTATCTTGTCATGAAACCTTCTTGTTGCTTTTAGAAGTGACATGATGTGAATGGTAGAGCTTGACCATACATGGGTGCCCTAGTTAGCTCCTTTTTTGCATTTGGTGTACATGCCAACATATTTCCTTTAGGGTGTGGGAGTCCTTTGTATAGTATCACCATGGCTTTGCGCAATAGCCTCATACTCCTCTTGATCTTTTTGCTGGCCTTTCCCCCCAGGACTCCCTCATATCAAGTTGTAATTGCATTATCATGATTTTTGCTTTCCTTATTGAGCCTTATGTCAGCTTCCCTGACTTTGATTATTAGCCATATAGCCCGATCTTGTCTCATTTCTAGCCACGCAGAGCCATTTTACTTATCCTTTGTATCTTGATTCCCCATTTTTACAGGGAGGGGACTTTCCCCCGAGTGTCGTTATCCTACACATGTGTCCTTGCATTGAGCATAGGTATGTTCCATTGCTTGGAACTAGTTTGTTTGTTCCATTGACACTCATCTCCTCCTAGTATATAACTATAAAGCACTTTTATTCTTTTTCAAGATTTTCAAAATATTTGAAAAAGTCCAAAAAAAATCAAAAAAACCAAAAATCCAGACAAGAAAAGATGTTATCTTTGGTAGTAGTCGAGTCGTGTCTCCTTTGAGCATAGCACTGTATATCACATCCGTTGGTTGGGTTAATAGTTTGAATTTAGGAGCTGTACTCGTTTCTCTGAGTTTATCTCCACCAACTGGTTAAGCTTCCAATCCCTATGGAGCCTCTATCAATGCCTCATGTGTCATAGAGATGTCCCAGTT
Organism: Pseudotsuga menziesii; assembly: GCA_001517045.1. NCBI lineage: Eukaryota > Viridiplantae > Streptophyta > Pinopsida > Pinales > Pinaceae > Pseudotsuga > Pseudotsuga menziesii. Next base: position 7,300 of record LPNX010968017.1, on the reverse strand, counting down.
TTGTATATTGAGTCTATGCTGCCTATTTTCAGTCACCATTCACCTTTATGCTCTTGTTCGAAGGAAGTTGAAACCTGATTCGGTCATTCCTCAGTTCTCTTGACTTTGCATGTCAGCCATTCCCGATACTGTTACTGGTTCATGCACATTATGATCGAGTCCTTCCACATTATACAAATTTGTTGAGTACCTCGTGTTGGATGATGGGGGATGCCTTAATTCCCTCCTTCAAGTATATTTCATCCCATCGACTTCAGATCATTTATTCTAGGATAAGAATCTAGAGTCATTTTTTAGTGCCTTGAGACTTGCAGTCATCAATGGGAGGTTCTCTCACCATCGACATTTTCTGGGAATACATCAATGTCCCCTTATCGATGGATTCTTTCAAGTGTTTGACCTCAACACATTTATTCACACTTGTTAGTTTTCACTCTAATACCTTGATTCCCATTTTCATTATCAATGCGTGATCTCGCGTCTGTTAATGGTATACATCAATGACCGGTAATCAGACGATGGACTACTATGTTCTACCTCGACACTTATATTCACATAGTAGGACATGTACTCATAGCAGATTGTGTAAAATACCTTTCATATTGGTGGCATTCCATACATGTTACCTCCTTGATCGTGCCCGTGTTCATGAGATTTCAGCTCTCGTGACTTGATTCGAGGATGTGTCAGATATCTTTAGCCATTATGGAGATCTTGATCCATTGTATATCTTTAGCTTTCATGGAGATCATGATCCTTTGTATATCTTCATCATGGAGATTCTAATCTATCTATATTGTATGTGGCAATGACCACACATGTCATATTTTGTATCATGCCTATTCATGGCCATTGTACTCTTATGTATCTGGGACTACTGTATGTACTTGCAGTTATGTATAGAGTTTTATTATTGTATTATACTCTTGGATGGATGGTTCTTCCACCTGGTTCTTCATCACTCCACTTCTAGGATGGACTTATAATGTGTTTCGGACATCGTATCACCCCTCTGACCTCACACATTAGGGGGCATCTGTTATAGCTAATTTTATCACACATGGTGGATCACACCTTTATGGCCTTCCCTATCCCTCTGCAAACTCTTTGGACCCCATGGACCATTTTTGTACCTTTGGTGTTTCCAAGATCATTCCTAAAAACATGCATTATTTGCTATACATGACTTTTAAACCCCTTCTTGCGTATATACGTGGATATGACCCTTAAACCCCCGTACAATGGGATGTGTGCAAAAGGACAAATAGTTATGGAGTTTTCCTTGATGTCGATCTGAGTCACTTGTCTCTTGTCCTTCCATATGCCTTGAGATCACTCGGATTTGACCTTCCATTACCCCATTGAAGCACTATATAAGGAACCCTTTGGATACATTGAAACGGGAGGAATTGAAGAGCAAGAAAACTATAGTCCATTGTTGCCGGAGCTTATAGAGAATGAAGATACAAACTGAAAAAAACAAACCACATAGGAAACAGACAAGTATTGCTCAAGAATTTACAGTATCATTCACAATAATAAAATCGGTTGTTACAATAGTTTACATAGGAAAGGAATTCGAATGCATGACATGCAATTTGAATCTATCTACTGGATCTGATTGTAGCTAATTGGTCATCTAACTCATGGTGTCTCAATCAATGTTGGATTCCAACAGATCAACTCCCAGATATCCAACAACTCAAACAATCAGTGACAACTAGTTAACTCAGTGCAACTGAGTGTGGTAGGTGGGAAAAGGCACCTACTCCACATGCAGCCATGCATTATCCATGAAAATATTGCACTATCTAACTAATTGTGAGCTAACTGAAAGTAACTAGGGGATAATTGAGACTAACTAGTACTAACTCCAACTAATTGAAGTAGGTTGGTTTCGGGACTCCCAGTGGATCCTAAAATGTAGGGATTGGTCTAGGAGGTTCCCAAATTGATGCATGCACATGCAGTAAGTGGAAGTTAACCTCTAGCAGTGTTTCCCACACTCCAATGACTGGTACATGTGGCCTCATTAGGCCAAGTGGAGCCAATGGTACTAGTGGACCCAATTAATTAATTATTTTTCCTAAGTTAGGATAAATAATCTAATAGACAGTATGGTTAAGGGAGGATTAATAATCCTAACACGCCCCCTAAATCCTAACTTCGACAACTGTGGGCCCTGGTAAAAATACCATAGGTCACCCAAATACAATCTAAAATATAGAATTCTTCTTAATACAACTGAGGAAATAGGGGAAAACCTCATGGGAACACCCTCCCCCCCCCTTCAAAATAAGCAGAAATACAAATTTTGAAAAAATTGTGAAATTGTTTGCTACTATTTGTAGCACTATGCAGTAGCAGTATCTTGGTTCTATGAAGGTGAACCCATGAATCCAAAAAAAGTTCTTATTTCTGGAGGAATCTTCCTCTTTGGAAGAAGAACAATGCACTCAACTGAATCAGAAATATAAACAGTTGCACGGTGAAAACTGGACCCATGTAGAGAAGCTAAAATCATCTGAAGAGAGAGAAAAGGTGCTTGAGAATTCAAACCATGTGAGGAACACCCAAGAAACTGATATATTTAATCCTTTAACAGAAAACCATGAGTGCTAAAATCAGCCCCAAGTGTTACGAGCAAATGTCCAGGCGGATGCAAAATGTCTTCCTCTTTACTAGTTCTGTGAGGAGATGAGCATGTGACCAAAGGTAGAGAAGCCCTGGGACTATGGAGAGAAAATTATTGAGCTCCATAATATGATATAGCTTCATAAATATCCAATAATTCACAAAATATAATATCACCAATCTCATAAGAGAAAACTAACATCGAATCCTCAGCACCAAAATTGAAGGAGACTTGCGGTGCTTGATTTGTCACACCAAAATTGATGAAACCTGTTACAAGAAATAGTGTAAACTCTTTAATCTTAAAACCTGAACCACATATTATCATATCAGAAAATAAATCAGATCCAAAAAGGTTCATATCATATCCAAAACTGTGAAGTGAAATCAAATCCCCAGCAATATTTTTGAAGGAAACTTGTGGTACTTATTTCTTCACACCAAATTTGATGAGAACAGATACAAGTAGTACTGAAAGCTCATTAACCTAAAATACTGAACCAATTAATATCAGATCAGATCCAAATAAGATCATATCATATCCAAATAAGTCCATTTCAGATCCAAAAGTGTTGAATGAAATCAAATCCCCAACAACAATTTTAAAGGAGACTTGCGGTACTTGTTTCTTCACGCCAAAATTGATGAGAACAACTACAAGCAGTACTGTAAGCTCATGAACCTGAAATCTTGAAGCAAGTAACATCATATCAGATCCAATATTTTCCTCCATCTAGATAGTAGATGCACAATTTTATCCTTCTCCAAAATTATGAATATCGGTGCATGAAATCATGTAGAAATTTGTTGGAAGCTCAAGATCAATTAGAGTGAATGGATCACTCCTACAACCTGAAATTATTTCCAAAATATACAAATATTTATAAAATATAATATCAAAAAAGTCATGAGAGAAAATTGACATCAAATCCCCAGCAAAACTTTTGAAAGAGATTTTTAGTACCTATTTCTTCACACCAAAATTGATCAGAGAAACTACAAGCAGTACTAAAATATCTTGAACCCTAGAACCAAGTAATATCAGATCAGATCCAAATAATATCATATCAGATCCAATAAATTCCATATCAGATCCAAGAGTGTGCTCCACCGAGCTGGTAGATGCGCGGTTTTCTCCTTCTTCAAAACCTTTGAAAGAGATTTTTAGTACTTGTTTCTCCACACCAAAATTGATGAGAACAGCTACAAGCAGTGCTGAAATCTCTTGAACCCTAGAACCAAGTAATATCAGATCATATATCCAATAAAGTCCATATCATATCCAAGAGTGTGCTCCACCGAGATGGTAGATGCACATTTTTCCACTTCTTCAAAACTCCGAGTATCGGTGCATGCAATCATGTAGGAATTTGTTGGAAGATCTAGATCAATGAGAGTGAATGGATCACTCCTACAATATGATATTATTTCCAAAATATCCAAATAATTACTTATATGCACACCAGCAACATCATTAGAGAGAGAAGAGAGATAAAGATAAAGAGAATATGTTATGTGTAGCTCAAGCACGCGCCCTCTGAGCAGCAAACCCTAGCATTGTCGTGGGCGTTTTCACAGGTCGGCGGCTCTGTCATGGATCCGCCCGACCCCTCCTCCTTTGAGGACAGATTCCAGAACATTGTGGCGTCCCTCCCACGTGATCAGCCTGCCGCGGCCCCTGCTTCCAGGTTTGTCAAGCTTGCCGATGTTCCAGAGGTTAAGCTAAGCTCTGCTGCCTCCAAGAGGAAGGTTGTTACTCTTTTTGAAAAGGGCCTTATCGGTCTGTTTACCGGAATTTGGCCATCCCCGCGATCTGTGGAGATCTGGTTGAACAAAAACTGGAGAACCCTAATACAGGGAGAAGTTCAACAAATCTTCTGTGGAAAGGGATACTTTGCTTTCATCTTTGAAAAGAAGGAGGATCGGGATCTAATCTTCAAGAATGGACCATATTTTATGGGTCCTCGAGGTATGTATCTGAAAAAATGGGACCTATCCTTTAATCCAGAGAAGGACATTCCAAAAGAAGTCCCTGTGTGGGTAAAACTACCTCATCTTCCCCTTCATTGTTGGAATGATGAGGACTTTCGAGCAATAGGGAATACCTTGGGGAAATATGTGGACAATTCTGAGCCGAAAGCCCCAATGTTCTCCTGTCCCTGAATATGTGTCGAAGTTGACCTAGAAAAAGGTTTGCCAGAATCTATCATGCTCTCCATTGACGGGTGGAACCACCTTCAAACAGTAGATTATGAGCAAATCCCGTTCAAGTGCAAATATTGTCATGAATATGGCCATTTTGCCAAGTCTTGCCCGAAGAAGCCAGAAAAAACCCCCTTTGGAAAACCCTACTAATGAGGGCTGGAATATCGCTAATGGGAAGAAGGTGGCCAAACCCCAAAAACAGCAAATCCCCACGTCAAAGAACCCCCCCAGAAACAAGTTTGCGGCCTTGGAGGTAGAGACGCAGGATGAAGAAAACCTTGCAGAGAATCCAAAGAATCAAGAAGACAACCCTGATCCGGTGTGGCATCAGACCTATGAAGTCCCATAGATAGTCGTCCAGTCCCAAAAATCTCAGGAAGCAGAGGTCGAACACTCCAAGGGCAGGAAAGAGATGGAGACGATCTCTAAAGGATCTGTCACTAGATCTAAGGCAAAAGCAAGCACAGAAGAAATGACAGATACCTCCTGTTGCTGCCGCAACCTGTTTCCCCGTTTTTAGTCTTTTACTTAAACTCAGGGACCCCTCCTTGTCATTTGTTGCTCGAACCTACTGTTGAAAGTTTGGCGTCTTGGAGCTTATCTTGTGTTTGAAGTCGATTGCTCGACTTTTAAGTGTTTGGCCAAGTTAGCTTGAGTCGTGCGTTTTTTCCTGGTACCCGTCAAAGTTTGAAAATTTTGCATGACCAGGGGAAAAGACGGTTTTTAGGGTGCAAGTTAATCCTAGCTATGATGTTTTTCTCTCTTTGGATCAGGCCTCTTTCGGAGGAAGTAGAGTCTTATCTCACCCGCCGTTGCGGTCCTCAGAACAAAGTCTCCGCCCGACCCACTTCTCTCCGACGCCCGATTCGGGTTGTGAATCGCTTGCCCCAGAGTTCCTGTTCACCCGACGTTGCGGCTGGGGAGATAAATTCGGGCCCCGACTTGAGTTTCACCCGACGCCCGAACTACCGTCTTTGCAGCTTCCGTCGCCTGTCCGTAGCTTGCCTCCCGTCCGCCGTTGCGGGTGGCGGAGTAGTTTGCCCGCCGATCCACTCTCCTCCGCCGCCCGATCACCTACGACGCTCGTTTTCCACTTCCTCTCTTCCCGTGCTCGCCCACCGTTGCGGCTCCCCGAAACTTACCCATCCGATGCCTGATTATTAGCCCACCCGACAGCCGTTTCTCTTCATAAGTTTTCGCCTGTAAAGCCAGGCCAATTTCTTTGTGAATCTTTCACTAGGGTTATAAAATTTTGATGGTCGATGTCTCAAGTTAGTGGATAATGCGCATAAATTACGTGCAGGGAGAATCATATGGGGCATGAAGGCAGCCTGCGGCAAGAAAAGAGACAACCCAAACGGATGACAAAGGCGCCACTGAAGCGTTTCAGCAGTTACTGTCAGAGGGTAAAACGTTTATTCAAATGATTGAAGAAAACGAAACGGCCAGGAGAGAAACTGAATCGTCAAGAGCGCTGAAAGGTCACGCGCCAAGGGAACCCAGGGGACATCAGTTGTTGTTTAAATAATGGGAAGCCCGATGAAATGAGGGCTTTTTCCCTTAGCAAATTTTGTAACTGTTGACTCGGAAGAGGAACTATTTCGTTTTTCGAAGTAAACTGCAATTTTGTCTGCTGGAAAGAGTAAAGAAGTGAAATGTACCAATGCTATTCAATGAATAATGCTGAAGAAGAACTATTTCGTGTTCAGCTGTATTTCATGCGCTGTGAGGATATTTGATGTTTCTAACCTAAGTTCTTGTTAATTGTTCTGCAGTCTTTTCTAGGATACATTTGCACTATGAGTAATAATTGCTGTTATAGAATGATCGGTTAACTGGTTATTTGAATATTTGTAGTTTTCATGTGCTGTGGGAAACGTATCAGCTATCTGTAGTTTTCTTACAGTATGTGATTCTTTATTTCTCATTTAAGATGATAGCCTCGCTCCCTAGGGATAGTTTAGATAGTTAGTTATTTCTGTTCGTATCTGGTTTGTTTGCTTGTGAGCATAAGACGAGAGGTAAGAACCTGCGCATCACTTTGTGACAGCCCCCTGCATTTAAACCAGCCTGCATTTAATTAGGCACGTGCATATCATTTCCTTTAAGTCAAAATACAAAAAAAAAAACTCGGTGGGCCGGGCCGCAACCGGTAAAGCCTTTGTTTGTTACTTTGACCTACGGTAGCCGGACCGCAAACCGGACGGATTCCCTATAACAAACAGTCAGCGGGCTAGTTGGGAACGCTGATTGAGGAGAATCCCTTACTGTTGCCGCCTGCGAATTTCCAGGCATCAACATTTTTGGTGCTAGAAGGAGGGCCGCCAGTGCATGGCTGGCCGAGGAAACCCGTTTTCTCGAGAATATTCCACTGGTCACAGTTCTGAAAGTAGTGTACCACGCAATTCAATTCCGGAAGAAGAAGAAAGAGAACATCTATACCCTGTTCGCAACGAGATTG
>LPNX010968000.1:612921-679154 GCA_001517045.1 Pseudotsuga menziesii | reverse complement strand
TTTGTTACATAAAACTTGTTTGCAAATAATGAAATATAATATTTTTAAATCACATACAAAAACATATAAGCATTTAGAAGATACCCATTTAAAAATTATTCACAAATTTAATCTTGTAACATGTTTGAATGTTTGAGATGAAGTTCTTAAAAAAAACAATTTACCTTATTTCCCAAATTGTAAGGTAGAAATTGAGTTTGTTATATAAAACTTATTTGCAAATAAGTTTTAAATGGATATCTTCTATTAAATGCTTATATGTTTTTGTATGTGATGTAAAATAGATTAAGGGTCAATTTAAGTAGCATCTATTGGGAGAAAATACATCTTTATTTAAAATCAAAATTTGTATCTCCTTTATATATTACTTCATTCTTATAAAGATTAATATGTTATTCTTATGGTTTTGTGTTTAACAAAAGGGGTTATAAGGTAAAGGGGAGTGTACCATACTAAGATGTTTAATATTAATTAAGACTAACATATTTGAATGTTTGAGATGAAGTTAAAAAAAAACAATTTACCTCATTTCCCAAATTAGTAAGATAGAAATTGAGTTTGTTACATAAAACTTATTTGCAAATAATGAAATGTAATATTTTTACATCGCATACAAAAACATATAAGCATTTAGAAGATATCCATTTAAAACTTATTTGCAAATATAATTTTGTAACATGTTTGAATGTTTGAAATGAAGTTCTTAAAAAAAAACATTTTACCCCGTTTCCCAAATTAGTAAGGTAGAAATTGAGTTTGTTACATAAAAATTATTTGGAAATAATGAAATATAATATTTTGACATCACATACAAAAAAAGCATTTAGAAGGTATTTATTTAAATCTTATTTGCAAATATAATTTTATCAATGGACAACAATTATTTTGAAAGATATGCAAATTTTGAAAGAATAAAAAAATTATTAAGATATGAATAATTTGAAAGGATAATAAATTAATAAAATTAGTAAGTATTTTATAAGTTAAAATTTGTATGAGTTTTTAAAATAATTTTTCATATAAATTAAAAAAATTGAAATTTATTGGTTGGAACTAAATATACATTTAAATTTTTCCTTAATAAAATACGTACTTAATATACACTTGTTTGCATAATTTTAATAGTAACTAAGATAGACTTAAATCCAAGTTATTCCGTAAAGAAAATCAAGTTAAGTTAGTTACCACATTTCATAGTATGAAATAAAAAAGATTAAAGAATAATAAGATTTTAAAATCCATGTAATGTAATGAAAATGATTATATATTGTCAAAATAAATAACTAAGTTGATAAAATTCTATACCCTACATAATAATCCAAAATGCTCATAACTATTTTAAGAACTCTATAAAAGAATTTTTTTTCCTGAGTCATAAACAAAACTTATCCTCAAATGTTATAATAATAACAAAACATTCACCTCAAAATGTATTCTTATGTATGTTAAAGATAAAAATCAATCAAATTTAATTCTTATGTCAGCAACTATGTGATTACGTGAAAGAAGTTCGGCTCTCACCTCGAAGAGGGCTCTTCTTTAACCAAAAAATAAAAACTTTTTTTTTTAGATGGAAAGATCCACGGGAAACCCAGCAATACTTCCCCACATTCGTGGATGGTAGAGGTGGTAAACCGCCGGCCATCCTAGCAAAAGGCCTAATGCCAGAGGACTCAAGGCTCGAACTCATGACCTCCCCCCGAACCAAGAGAGTGTGCGCACGTCTTACCAATTGAGCTAACCCTTGGGGCTCTTAAAAAAAAAAACTTATGCATACTAAATAATTATTGGAATGGACTTTGGTAAACGGTACTACCATATAGATTTAACAATACTGGAGATTAAATCTCTTTGAAATTAAGAATACATTACAAAGTAAGTTTGGTCGACTTTTTTTGCAGAGCCACACTGTTGGTTATGGAGCTTGATTTTTGAGATTCAGAGATGTTATTCAGTTGTGTTTGTACCCCAGGTTTATTGTATACTCGTTCTCCAACTTTGAGATGTTTGTTGACCAACATTTGCGGACCCATGGTATTGGGTTAACTGTAGTATTTTCCCATGGTATTTCTCCTATAAAAGAAACCATTGTAATACGACTAATGGGGGTATGGTATTGTATTGTATTGTATTGTAAACAATCTATGTGATTGTGTGAGAGAGACTATGAGAGTGTGAAGAGGAAGTGCAACAATGTTGTTGCAAGTTGTATCCCTTCTTCTTACCGGACGCTAATAAAAGGATTGGTAATTTCTATGTGAACGTAGCCCATCCCTTGGGTGAACCACATTATATCTGTGTCTCTCTGTAATGTGTTATATGTGTTTTTGCATCTTGTTTAATGATTTAACTATGTATCTATTATTGCTTGGAGGTCCTGTTTCTAACACACACAACAAATAAGAGCCACAAGGTGGAAATGCCCCCGTGAGATAATTGCATGAGGGTATAAGAAATTGCTAAAAATATATCTAAATGAATTAATACAAACCTAAGTAAATGGATGCAACACCAAAGAAAAATGAAAATGCAGTTAAACTATCTTTTACAAATATTGAGAAGAGAAAATAGTATAGTTGCAAATATACCAAAAGAAATACATAGGAGAATTAGGGCTATTGTTGAGTCTAGCTTGGCTCTTCGTCAAGGATCCTTGAACACTTAGTATCTATGGATGCATTGCTGGATGTTGGTGCGGTGGAATATTCTAAGTTTTTTGCTATTGCGAGGAGTCAATTTTAGTCTACAGCTAAAGATCTACTAGTTATATTCAATGTGTTGTTGTTCATCAGTGAAATTGCTTGAGTTTGGTGGCCTTTCATCGGTGAAATTGTTTGAGTTTGGTCGGCCTTCATCGATGAAACTAGCTGAGTTTGGCTCGTTTGTTGGTAATTACTTCTCACTTTGCAGATATATTGCAAGCGAATCTTACCAGTGCATTGGTGGAATTGTTGAATTCTTCCTCTAGTGAAACTGGCCAAGTTCTGTAACACACCTAAAAATCATAATAATTTTTTTTTACATGCATTATTTTCATACTTACTTAGCATATTTTCTATGATTTATTTCAGTGAATTTTAATATATTTATAATCTTTGGTTACAATAGGTTCTACTGAGTTGTGATAGTGGCTAGGTCCTCTTGGAACCTCCATCCATGTCTTATGTAGGTGATGTATTTCACTTTTATTTGTTATTAATTTAGTTATATTTTTTTTAGGATGAAACTAACCTAAGGCGTGGGGGACTGTCCATGGTCTTGACCCCAATGTGTAAGTTGCGATGTAATTTAAAGGCCCTGGCCTTACCATAGTTCATATTATGGTGTGTAGTGACCTTCCCTTAAGCGTAAGGTGCTTAGGCTTTGTAAAGCATATGGTCCCCCCATATGGTCACTTCTTCTTATATAAATAAAAAGTGAGGGTTTATGACTTCATACTTGGCATGAGAATACATGGTTTGGCCTATGATGCACTTTCTTTATGGTCCTTGATGTTTATGATTTATATACTATGTCATATGGTTATACCTTGATTGCAAGTATTTAAAGGTTAATGGCACAATGCATCATGATGCTTGCAATGTATTTTGATGCTTAAGGAATAATAGTATGCTATGGTTGTAATAGTAATTCGATGACCTTAGAATATCATAGCACTATGGGGCTGATGCACAATCATGGACTCCTTTAAAGACACTTTAGATGCCACATAATACTAGAATAAATGAAAAACTCTGATTTTAGGTGACAATTAGGGGTACTTCCCTAACTTATTTGAAGATGAAGTAAAAAGAGAAAATTTAGGAAATTGAATCATCTTTCATAATATATAGCATTTATGCAGAGAAAATGTGTGTAAATGATTATAAAATTAGTTTATGTGGAAGTGGGTTTTCAAATTTTCAGCACATCTTAACATATATGTTTGTGCGGATGCAACAATGTATGAGGTAAATGATGTCATTTGGGATAAAATATTGCAGACATATAAAGGAAATATGGGCCTAGTGCAACACTATTTATTCAGAATTTTTCCTGAATTATTTTTTTTAGTATTAATTATTGAAGTCAGAAAAGCTTGAAATTAAAACCTTATGTGTGGGTGCAACACTTTAGGGGAAAAAATTAATGAAATCCTTGATTTCTAAATATAAGATCGTAGAGAATGATCTCATCTAGTGCACCATATAGTTTTTTTGGGAAATGGTGATGGAAATCAAAAGTTATATAACAAACAATCCATGTATGTATTTTCAAAAACTGACGTGTGTCATTTAGAAAAATAATTATAAATAAATAAAAAATAGTTTTGAAGGAAAAAATTACATATTCAAAATAGTAAGATAATACTCTACAATATCCTAGATTTTCATAAAGAAATATTGTGTATGTCATATCAAAACATGCCATCTAAACTGACCATATTGATAGAGTTCTAAAAGACAAGCAATAGCCCTAGTTTATTTGTCCTAGCCAATAGGTTTGGTATTACGAAGCTACTTCCAAACCTAATGCCAAACCTTAATCCCACCAATTATTTTAATTTTAAAATAACGCATATGCGATATAGCTTATTCATATCACATATGCGATATGAATAAGCTATAACACATATGCATTATAGCTTATTCATATCGCATATGTGATATAACACATATGTGATACGATAAAAATATAACGCATATGCGTTTTGTTTTATCTAATTTGTTTTTTTCCTAACACATCATTGTTCATCACCCTCATCCCCATCATCATCACCACCCTCATCCTCATTGTTATAGCGGATTTCACCACACTAGGTGAATCACACATTGTATGGCCTTCCCCTGTCCTGCTGCAGACTCATTAGCCCCTATGGACCAATTTTTGTCTTTTGATGTATCCTTGACCATCCCTAAAAACATAAGAAAAATGATATACGCGGCCTTTTCCCCGATAACCGCGTACATACGCGGATATTCCCTCTATAGTCGCATACATCAGGATGTGTACATGATCCAAAATCCTTTGGATCGTTCCTTGACTTGGATCCGACTCATATGACTCCTGGCCTTCCATATGCCTTGAGATCGCACGGATTCAACCTTTTAGTATCCCTTTGAAAATCTATATAAGGAACCCTTGAGACATTGAAAGCATAAGAGAGAATTGAGAGTATCGAAACTATAGTCCATTGTTGCCAGAACTTATGCTTGAGTCTGCATCCCTTTGTCCCTTGGAGCACTGTTGTGTTCTTCCCAAGCTTGCCTTTTGCTGGTAAGCTTGCTATCGGAGTGATGGAGGATTGAGGTGGTGGAGGCCCAAGTGGGGGATTCAGTTTCTCCAGTTCACAGATGTGCCGTTAGAGGTTGTCACTTGTAATCTATGATTCATATTAATAGAAATATCTTTTCCTATCCAGTAATGTGTATTTGAATGAATATTGTATCCATTGGAATATGTCAAATGCTTTTACATTATTGATTATATATGCTAGAATAGATCTAACACCATGAAATATAGTATGCTTGTATTGTTTACTTGTTGTTGAGGACGTGCTATAACAATTCAAGCTGAAGATTGGAAAGCTCAATGGGGATCTACTTCAACCGTCCGGAATAAGGTATGAGGTTCGATCCTTTAGTGTTAGATGTTTTTATTTCTATTGCATATTGGGAAAGATTGATTTCTGGACTCTAGCTGTCTGTTGTGGTACCCCAAGCCATAGGAATTTCTCTCCGTAATAGAATTGGCGACTCCGCTGGGGAGTTCCTAGTAATTGTCCTTTGGGGGTTGATTTCTTGGCATTCAATGTATTTGAATTGCTCTCTCTCTCTCTCTTGTTTCTGTGTCCGGTATGGGGGCATGTATGCCTGGTAGAGCCTGATTGGTGTGAATTTAGTCTCAGCCTATCTGTTTTCCTTGAATTTGTGCATCTTTTTCTTCCTGTACATGGGTTTGTCACTTACAGTCGCGTATACACGTGGTTTCCCCTGGGATTGTCACGTATACACGCGGGTTCACTGCGCACAGTCGCGTATACCATGGTTTTTACATTTTTGTGGAAGATAGTGGATTGCTGGGTGAATTCTGTTAGTTGCTGAGTCTACTTTGGCACTTCCTGAGTCTGTTAATACCTCTGTGTTTGACCAGAAACGTTTTTTTTTAGCCTAAATTTTTTCTTTTAGGAAAGTTCTTGTCATGGCATCTTTGATTTTTTTTTTGAGATTAGTGCATTAGAGTCCTTTTGCCTTAGTGCTTTGCTGGAATGCTCTTTATGTGTGCTTGCAGAGTCTGGGGTGGTTAAAATCATTCTTTTGCTTTTTGTATCTCTTTATTTTCAAAAAATCCAAAAACATTTGCTTATCATCATGCATTGCATTTTGCACTTTGCATTGTACTTGCATTAGATCTAGATTTGCTTTGGAGTAATAGTTAGGACTTCATATAGGGAAATTTGCATTCATCATTTGAAGAAGAAATCGTGCATTCATGTAGTACGCATACCGTGTTTTCATGGACACAATGCATTTGCATTGATTGTTAGGTGTGCATTTTACTTCTTGTTGCGTCATAACACCATTAGTTGCACGACCATATCCTATTTTTGAGTAATAAAGCCAAACTAAAATCAATGCTAATTAAAATGAATTACACTCTTTTCTTTTCTAGGGTGCACTAACAAGCTTAGGTTTTAGGATCTTGGAATAGTTCATTGAAAGTTAATTCTCCAAGATCACTAAACAACAACAACTAAGTGTCTGTCCAAGGAGTGTGTGAAATCCTTGGTATAACCAGCGTTCTCAGGAAGCTCCTCTCTGTTACGGAGAGAAATTCCTATGTCTTGGGGTACCACAACAGACAGCTAGAGTCTAGAAATCAATATTTCCCAATATGCAATAGAAATAAAAACATCTAACACTAAAGGATCGAACCTCGTACCTTATTCCAGATGGTTGAAGTAGATCCCTGTTGAGCTTTCCAATCTTCAGCTTGAATTGTTATAGCACGTCCTCAACAACAAGTAAACAATACAAGCATACTATATTTCATGGTGTTAGATCTATTCTAGCATATATAATCAATAATGTAAAAGCATTTGACATATTCCAATGGATACAATATTCATTCAAATACACATTACTGGACAGGAAAAGATATTTCTATTAATATGAATCAGAGATTACAAGTGACAACCTCTGACGGCATGTCTGCGAACCGAAGAAACTGAATCCCCCACTTGGGCCTCCACCACCTCAATCCTCCATCACTCCGATAGCAAGGTTACTAGAAAAAGGAAAGCTTGGGAAGAACACAACAGTGCTCCAAGGGACAAAGGGATGCAGACTCAAGCATAAGTTCTGGCAACAATGGACTATAGTTTCGATACTCTCAATTCTCTCTTATGCTTTCAATGTCTCAAGGGTTCCTTGTATAGCTTTTCAAAGGGATACTGAAAGGTTGAATCCGTGCGATCTCAAGGCATATGGAAGGCCAGGAGTCATATGAGTCGGATCCAAGTCAAGGAATGCTCCAAAGGATTTTGGATTATGTACACATCTTGATGTACACGACTATAGAGGGAATATCCGCGTATGTACGCGGTTATCAGGGAAAAGGCCGCGTATATCATTTTTCTTATGTTTTTAGGGATGGTCAAGGATACATCAAAAGACAAAAAGTGGTCCATAGGGGCTAATGAGTCTGCAACGGGACAGGGGAAGGCCATACAATGTGTGATTCACCTAGTGTGGTGAAATCCACTATAACAGATGCCCCCTAATGTATGAGATCAGAGGGGTTATACAATGGCCGAAATACATTATAAGTCCATCCCAGAAGTGAAGTGATGAAGGTACCCAAATGGAATACCAGCCACCCAATCAGCATAATACCGTAATACAACTCTGCATATAACTGTAAATACATATAGCAGTCCCGGATACATAAGAGTACAATGGCCATGAATAGGCATGAAACATGATAACACATATGTGGTCATCGCCACGTACAATATACATAGATCAGAATCTCCATGATGAAGATATACAGAGGACCATGATCTCCACACAGGCTGAAGATATATAACAGATCAAGATCTCCATAGTGGCTGGAAATGTTTGACATATACTGGAACAAGTCACGAGAGCTGAAATCTCATGAACACTGGCACGATCAAGGAGGTAGCATATAGTGGATGCCACCAATCTAGAAGGTCTTCTACACACACCGCTACGAGTACATGTCCTACTATGCAAATAGAGGTGTCAAGGTCGAACATAGTAGTCTATCGTCTGATTATCGGTCATTGATGTATACCGTTAATAGATGCAAGATCACCCACCAATAATGAAAATGGGAATCAAGGTACTAGACTGCAAACTAACAAGTGTGAATAAATGTGTTGAGGTCAAACACTTGAGAGAATCCATCGATAAGGGGACATTGATGTATTCCCAAAACTGTCGATGGCGAGAGAACCTGCCACTGATGACTACAAGTCTCAAGGCACTCACAATGACTCTATATTTCAATCCCAGAATAAATGATCTGAAGTCGATGGGATGAAATCCGCTGGAAGGAGGGCATTAGGGCATCCCCCATCATCCAATACAAGGTACTCAACAAAGCTGTATAATGTGGAAGGACTCGATCATAAGGTGCATGAACCAGTAACTGTATCGAGAATGGGTGACATGCAAAGTCAAGATAACTGAGGAATGGCCGACTCAGGTTTCAACTTCCTTCGAAAAAGAGCATAACAGCATATGGTGACTAAATGAAGTCAGCATAGACTCGATAGACAAACTGGGACATCTCTATGACGCAGAAGGCATCAATAGAGGCTCCATAGGGACTAGAAGCTTAACCAGTCCGTGGAGATAAAAATCAGATAACGAGTACAGCTCCTAAGTCAAACTATAACCCAACCAATGGATGTAATATACAGTGCTCTGTTCGAAGGCGACACAACTCGATAGCTTCCAAATATAATATCTTTTCTTGTCCGGCTTTTTGGTTTTTTGATTTTTTTGGTCTTTTTCAGTTATTTGAAAAGCTTGAAAAAAGAATAAACTAGCTTTATAGTTACAAACTAGAAGGAGACGAGTGTCATTTAGGGAAAACAAACTAGTTCCAAGTAGTGGAACATACCTATGCTCAATGCAAGGATACATGTGTAGGATATTGACACTCGGGGGAAAATCCCCTCTCGGTAAAAAGGGAATCAAGCTGGGAAGGATATAAATAAAGGCTTTGCATGGCTAGACATGAGACAAGCTCGGGCTATATGGCTGAAACGCAATGTCAAGGGAGAGGGCATAAAGCTCAATAAGACAGGCAAAGCTCATGATAATGCATCCACAATTTGATACAAGGGGAGTCCGGGGGGTCATGGCCAGCATAAGATCAAGAGGAGTATGAGGCTCTTGCTAAATGTCATGGCAATACTATACAACGGACTCCCACACCCTAAAGGGGAAACATCGGCATGGGCACCAAATGCAAATAAGGCGCTAGCTAGGGTACCCATGTAAGGTGAGGCTCTACCACTCATATCATGCCACTTCTATAGCAGCAAGAAGGTTTCGTGACATTATAGAGTGGGTTCGTACCTAAGGATATAGTGACATGGTCATAAGGTCATGCAAAATGAAAACGGTGGTGAGCCTAACCTATATGCCAATGTAGACATTATACCTAAGATCAGTACGAACGGGTCATTCCAAAGGCTGAAACGGTGCTGAAAATGGTCCTCTACATCACAGATTAGGTCAGAAACGGTCCAAAATGGTTAGAAACGGTCAAAACTATAGGAAAGGGGGTAAAAATTTTCAAATATTAAAAAAATTTCTATAAATAGTAAAAAATAGAAATCATTTGAAAATTTTACCCATTGGAGCTCTGATTTTCAACAGCAAATTCCAGGAGATCCAGCCGGCAGAATTCACAACTGATTCTTCCAGGTATTTACTCATGCTCTCTGCTTGCATTTCAATACAATTTTTATAATTTTTCATGGTCAAATGAATTTTTAAAGGCCAATATTACATGAGCGCTGCAGCCCACACAGGTATCGAGGCTTTTTCTGCGTATAGGGCTGGCTATACGCGGAAAAGGGGCTGGAAACCACGTACATACGCGGCTATTTGCAAAATAGTCGCGTATGACGCCGCGCACTAATATTTACATGAATCTAATGGACATTTTGGTCAAATTCTCATGCAGGATGGTGCTAGAGTGGCGAGAACGCGAGCACGATGATGTAGAGGAAGCAGTAAGGGCTGACAGAATGGCTCAAGAAGCTCTAAGAAGATGCGGACTCTACAAGTTTTGGTGCCTAGGTGGCTTGAGGGCCAAACCAAGACTAGTACAGATGCTTGTAGACTATTGGGATCCAGAGTCAGAGTCCTTCCGGCTAGACGGCATGTCTCTCACCATTGAGGTGGAGGATATCTACTTTATCACAGGTCTATCACGGCGAGGTGAGATGGTGAACCTTCGTTCCTGAGGAGGGCCAGGTCATGGGCTGACTATCGACGAGTACATAGCTGTGTACTGCTACCTAGAGACGGAGAAGGTGGGGATCCAATTTCCCACCAACGCTATACAGGTGCTGGGCCTAAAGGCCATACTACTGACGCTGGGCAGGATAGCAGGCTTAGCATCACTCCATCAGGCCTCTCGGCCACTGATGTTCTATGCGGTGGAGTGTATGACACTGACCATCTATGACTGGGGAACTTCACTACTGAGCAACATGAAACATCAACTCAGCGAGTGCAAGGCATGTAGGATACGGAACTTCGGGTTCAGTAGTATCTTGAGCACATTTTTCTTCGAGCGTGTTCCAGGATTGAGCCCTAGAGTGGATGTTCCTCTCCACAGGGTTCGAGATCTAGCCCAACAATGTTGGGCAGACACGATGCGTAGACTGGGGGGTGGTAGGGTGGCCAACCCTTATCCAACAGACTTTTTTCCATGGTGGCGACAACATATTGTTGCCATAGAGGACTACCCTTATGCAGGGATAGATTTCCAGGGAGACCCGGACATGCCATTACCACCAGGATCAGCATATGGAGACATAGGTAACGAATCTCGACCCTTACTCTTTTTAAAATTTTTGAAGTACTTAATTTTTTTGTGTTTTCTTGATTATATGGAATAAAAAAGACATGGTTTTGGGTGACAATACATAGTGACATCTACCATTAATGTGCAGATGTGGGACCACGGCAACCAGAAGGCTTCCCACGTCATAGACGGAGGGGAAGAGGAGACGATATCACCGGTGTGGATGCGGAGCGAACGCTCCAAAGCATCCATACCAACTTCGTGCGACCGACTCACAGGATTCCCATGGCGCAAGTCGAGGACTTGCCTGAGGCTATGCAGAGACAAGTGGTGGGCGTACCACGCACATGGGTGCGTTTATTCCGGTGGCTAGCTAGAGCCGTGGTGACATATCATGATCACAACCCTCATCCACCTCCATAGGACTAAACACCTGGGAGTGTATCTATTTTGTACTACCGTGTATATGATGGTGGCTTTCAAAGCCCCAATTTTGTATTATGACACTATGTATTACCACATTTTTGATGTATATAAATTTTTTTTATGGTGATCGGTTTATTTATTTACATGTGTAAAAATTGTGTTTATGATTAATTTATAATGAATGAAACAAATGCCAATCTAACACATAGTTAGCATATGAGTCAGCAATTTGATTATAATTTCTTGGAATGTGTATATATGTTATATTCTCAAACTGCCATTCTAACAATATCACACATAAGAATCTCCTCAATAACGTCGGATCTCTAACATGGTACAAACCATTTAGCTGTGACACTACTAACTCTGAATCAAGACGTACCTCAAGAGAGAGAACACCATGCAAAATGGAATCCCGTAGAAGCTCGATAATGGCACTATATTCAGCAACATTGTTGGAATATGGCCGTAGACATACACCTCCTGAAGACAGTACATGACCCATAGGAGTATAAATCACCCAAGCAGCTGAGGCTGAGTATTGAGTGTGACGGCTTGCACCATCCGCGAATCCTATGTAGGTGGAAGATTCCATTGACATCTGCCACAAGAAATGGAAACTAATCACAAAACCGATCACGATAAACAAGACCTAACTATGCAAAAAAGTTGTACAATAATATACAACAAACAACCTTGGCTAAAGATCATGCATAGTATTTTTTGAGATAGAGCCCATTTCTAGGCTCCGCCAAGACTGTCCCTTCGTAATCCACTAACTCGTAGGCACCCTTCTCTAACACACGCTTGACCACGTAAGGACCACGCCACATAGGATTGAACTTCCCTGCCCCCAAGGGTTCTTTCGATTGATCCCACAAAAGGACCAAGTCTCCCTCACTAAACACTCTCGGATGGACAGACTTATCATATTAGGCCTTTGCGTGATGCTTATTAACCTCTAGAGTCACCAAGGCATCTCTACGCTGCTCATCAAGTTGCTCAAGGTGAACCAAACGCTCCTCCAAAGGTGAAGTGTATGGTAAGAGTTCCATTGGCTAACTTCAACGAAGGAATCTCCTCACTCTCCAAGCGATCAAGCTCTGGAAGAAAGTCCGATCTATGATGGAATTTCTCCCATGGTGGCTCAACTCCCAACCTAGCCTCGATAATCGCTTCATCTGAAGGGAAAAATGTATCAAGGCAGTCGTGGGCATGAGAAGACTATACTGCCCATGCCGGCAGCACATAGGGGTCTTCCTCCTCCATCCACGAAGAGGAAGAACAAGGCTCTGCAGCAAACTGGAGATTAGCTTGGTAAGCTATCATGACTACAGGCAACGGCATGCTCATCTCAATGGGCTCACTCGAAGGACTCGGTGAATGAAGAATCCAAGGATCTCCCATATGACTTGTGCAAAAGGGCACCAATCTCGTAGACGTCGAAGCACCATCGAAACTAGATCCTATCATGAGGACGGGTGCAGGAAAACTAAAGGTTCCCATGAGGGACGGATACATGCCTACACCGACACTCCCAGTTTCTGACTGGGAATGTTCAACTTTTGAAACCGAAGCTTCCAAAGATGCACTAACAGGCGGATTCTTGAATGCCATTTGATCAATCGTTACAATCTTCCCATTATGAGGAAAGCATACAACGTGAAATATGGAAGACGCAACGGCTTGCATACTATACATCCAGTTCCTTCCCAATAAGAGATTGTAGTCAAGGGGCGCATCAACCACCTCGACCTCTATCGCAACGGTCTTCCCTCCCAAATGGACTTTAAGAGAAGGAAGGATACCGTGCGGCCTAAATGATCTCCCATCAAAAGCAGTTAACATGGTCGTAGATTTTGACAACTCAGGAGAACAGAGACCCTTCCAACAAGACAAAGACATCACAGAAGCAGCAGCGCCCTCGTCAATCACAGTGTGCTTGACGATCATATTAAGACATTCTACATGCACCAAAAGGGACACATAGTAGGGAAAGCGAGGATGATGTCTTGCAGTTTCAAATTTGATCACTGAGGAAGAACCATCACCATTCACACCAAGAGCGGAAAGCAAAGCCTTCCTTTACGACAGACAACTCTGAAGCACTTCCAATGCAGACATCGCACAAGGAGTATGACCCAAATCCTCGACAACTGAATAATTCTGGGCGGCTCAGGCATTTGGATTATGCCCCGAACGCTTAAGTACCCCGTTAGGAATGCGAGGTGTAGCCTCAGGTTTATCCGCAGGTTTCTCAATGCGCAAAGGGGTTCCTGGTGGATCAGGTTCTTTACCTAGGTTGGGCTGTGACGAAGTATAATCTTTTGCACACGTCACAACTTTTGCGGCACGGACCATATTAATGCACCCACGACCACTAGTTTCAGGTGGATCTTCATCACTAGATTGATCATGGGACTTCGATTTCATATTCTAGTTATGCGGTAAAGGGTTCATTAACACAGCTGGGCCCTGTGCTATGAACTTCGAAGCTTCATCCATCCTAGGGCACAAGTAAGTGAGGTGATCATCCTTACATAGCTTGCAAGGAAACTTAAACTTACGTTTATTCTGCTTGTCCCCCCCCAGCATTTTTATTGTTCTTGTCATTATTGTTGGCATTCTCATTCTTATTCCCACCCTTTTTATTATTATTTTTACCCTTTTTTCTATTCCGTCCAGGTTGCTGGTTACCCTTCTGGTCGGATGATTTCACAGCAAGTACATTCGTCGGTTGGGTGGGCTGAGACGAAGCCGTAGCTTGTCCTGAGGCATATTGGTTGATTGACAACTGAGCAACTTGTTTCACAACCGAACCTGCAGGTTTCTTACTTGCACTACCCACAATGCCATCGGCATGTGGTCCAAGTTTGACCTTGGGATCGAAACTAGAATGAGGAGTGTTGGGTATAATCTCATATAACAAACCAGACTGAGCATAGATCAAGTCTAGTTCCTGCGCCCTAAAGATTTCTTGTTCCTCATTCTGCACTCCAGATGTGGAAACATCCTTCGCGATATATGGCAATAAATATTTGAGGAACCACTGAAGGAGGAACTCCGTCGGTATAAAGGCTTTAATTAATCTCTTCCGTCTACGCCACTCCTGAATATGATTAGAAATATGGGTGGCTTTATCCTACTGAAATGTCGACAAGAGTTCAGTACCAACATCATAGCGCATTGGTAGCTGGAAGTGATTAAGGAAAGTCATCGCAAGGTCATCGAACAAAGTAAAGGCACCCCTAGGTAACTCTATATACCATTTCGCTGCAGGCCCTATAAGGGTGCGTTGAAATAGTCTCAAACGGACTGAGTCCTGATGCAATGAATTGGAAGAGCACCATAGGTGGAATGTCATAATGTGTTCACTCGGATCCTCTCCTGGTTTTCCTTCGAACTTAGGGATGTCCAAAGGAAGGTTGGTGGGGACAGCCAGCTGAGCCTCGTCATGAGCCACAGGATCGTTCGTAAGTCTCGATAAGTCAAGTAAATTGAGTGTCGTGAGGAAAGGGAGCCTAGGATGATGAGGTCTATGGACCACTCCCTGGTTCATATAGGATTGATTACCACCATGACCTTGGCCATAGTGACCTCCTCCTGTATGACCCATATAGGGTGGCATGGAAGTAGCATAATGGGGTGGACCTTGACTAGTAGGAGCTACAAATCCATAGTTAGGAGAATAAGCAGGTTGTGAATACCCACCTCCATAAGGTGGAGAGACCTGTCCATACTGCGTCCCATAGTAGGGTCCATAGGTCATCGCTTGCGATGCCCCATGGGACACTCCATAGGTAGGAAGATACGTTCTGGAAGTAGGAATATACATACCGAAAGTAGGGATATATGTCATGGAAGTAGCAATCTGACCTCTAGAGACATGAACATAACCTCCCGAAACCACGGGTGGTATGTAGGATTGAGACACAATTGGGCTAGTAATCGCAGTACGGATCTGACTCGTAGCTACGTGCCGACTTGAAGGACCACGTGAGTAAGGTGGAGGGTTTACATTTGAAGAACTCGAAAGAGAGGACGAAGGAATCTCTGTAAGAAGAAATGTACTAGTGCCTATCGTCACTCGTCTGGAACCTGGTATCCCTATCGGATCACTAACTCTAGAGCTAGGAGGTATATAAGATGGAGCTTCCACCGCTGGGATGGAAGGTGCAATGTGACTAGTACTCCCAAACCTCTCCGCAAGGTAAGGCATGGGATTTCCCCCAGGCATAGTGCTAGGATCAAAGTCCGATTCAACATGAAATGTCAAATCATGCATAGGAAAACTAGTCGTAACATAACTACCATAGCTAGTTCTAGGAGGGTCAAAGTGAGTCTCGGCATCGTCCGGCATTCCATACCGGTAACATGTCAATGGGTAATCTGCCCTAGTGTGAGTAGGTCTATCATCAAAAGATCCTATCTGGGAAATCACAGGACCGATCTCAGCTAGGTCAGGTGAGGGATCGTATGTAGGAGTAAGTTCCCCATCGTCAATACGAATAGGAGGAGGTGGCTCAGGAATAGTCTCTGAATGATCCTCCATGGTGTGTGAATCAGTGTGTGACATAGTCCGCCTGGACAATCTAGGCCCCTCTCCCAAAGGAGGAGGAGAAGTGGAAGACGGAAGTCCTGCTAACCAACGAGAATGGCGCGGAACCGCACCCAACTCCACAATGACTCAACAAAAAGCAAAGACTCTCTATTTACATCAACCCTAAGCCAACTAGTGTGCATAGAGAAATCACTATAAAATCTAAAGCCAAAAGAAAGCAAATAAGGGCTGGATAAGTGAGCTCCCGAATGTGGCCGGTATGTCTCACCTAGGAGAGGCTTGAGAGGCCCTTGTCACCACAAGCGGAGGTTCGAAACCAATTATTGTGGCCCTCAGCTTTAACGTGTAAAGCGACTGTGCTGTCCAACCCCAACCTGGCCGGGACACATGCAGAATAACCTCTACACGTACCCCCTCGATATCCTAGGTAAGGTCACTAAGGTCACCTCAATATAATCAATGCTCAGGAGGATAGTCACAGGAGGGATTGACCGTATGGGCAGGGTAGCAAAGCCCAAAACTCTCGAAAGAGCCCCCAGATACGAATACAATCCTGGCTATATCGCCGGTGCTACACAATTACCAACCAGGGGTTATCCCGATCAACAACCGCTCACACTTCCTAGTGCTTGACTCCCTTTTGAGAGGAGCTTCCTGAGAACGCTGGTTATACTAAGGATTTCACACACTCCTTGGACAGACACCTAGTTGTTGTTGTTTAGTGATCTTGGAGAATTAACTTTCGATGAACTATTCCAAGATCCTAAAACCTAAGCTTGTTGGTGCACCCTAGAAAAGAAAAGAGTGTAATTCATTTTAATTAGCGTTGATTTTAGTTTGGCTTTATTACTCAAAAATAGGGTATGGTCGTGCAACTAATGGTGTTATGACGCAACAAGAAGTAAAATGCACACCTAACGATCAATGCAAATGCATTGTGTCCATGAAAATAGGGTATGCGTACTATGTGAATGCACAATTTCTTCTTCAAATGCTGAATGCAAATTTCCCTATATGAAGTCCTAACTATTAATCCAAAGCAAATCTAGATCTAATGCAAGTACAATGCAAAGTGCAAAATGCAATGCATGATGATAAGCAAATGTTTTTGGATTTTTTGAAAATAAAGAGATACAAAAAGAAAAAGAATGATTTTAACCACCCCAGACTCTGCAAGCACACATAAAGAGCATTCCAGCAAAGCACTAAGGCAAAAGGACTCTAATGCACTAATCTTAAACAAAAAATCAAAGATGCCATGACAAGAACTTTCCTAAAAGAAAAAATTTAGGCTAAAAAAAAACATTTCTGGTCAAACACAGAGGTATTAACAGACTCAGGCAGTGCCAAAGGAGACTCAGCAACTAACAAAATTCACCCAGCAATCCACTATCTTCCACAAAAAGGTAAAAACCATGGTATACGTGACTGTGCACAGTGAACCCGCGTATATACGCGACAATCCCAGGGGAAACCGCGTGTATATGCGACTGTAAGTGACAAACCCGCGTACAGGAAGAAAAAGATGCACAAATTCAAGGCAAACAGACAGGCTGAGACTAAATTCACACCAATCAGGCTCTACCAGGCATACATGCCCCCATACCCGACACAGAAACAAGAGAGAGAGAGCAATTCAAATACATTGAATGCCAAGAAATCAACCCCCAAAGCACAATTACTAGGAACTCCCCAGCGGAGTCGCCAATTCTTTTACGGAGAGAAATTCCTATGGCTTGGAGTACCACAACAGACAGCTAGACTCCAGAAATCAATCTTTCCCAATATGCAATAGAAATAAAAACATCTAACACTAAAGGATCGAACCTCGTACCTTATTCCGAACGGTTGAAGTAGATCCCCATTGAGCTTTCCAATCTTCATCTTGAATTGTTATAGCACGTCCTCAACAACAAGTAAACAATACAAGCATACTATATTTCATCGTGTTAGATCTATTCTAGCATATATAATCAATAATGTAAAAGCATTTGACATATTCCAATGGATACAATATTCATTCAAATACACATTACTGGACAGGAAAAGATATTTCTATTAATATGAATCATGGATTACAAGTGACAACCTCTGACGGCACATCTGCGAACCGAAGAAACTGAATCCCCCACTTGGGCCTCCACCACCTCAATCCTCCATCACTCCGATAGCAAGCTTACCAGCAAAAGGAAAGCTTGGGAAGAACACAACAGTGCTCCAAGGGACAAAGGGATGCAGACTCAAGCATAAGTTCTGGCAACAATGGACTATAGTTTCGATACTCTCAATTCTCTCTTATGCTTTCAATGTCTCAATGGTTCCTTATATAGCTTTCCAAAGTGATACTGAAAGGTCGAATCCGTGCGATCTCAAGGCATATGGAAGGCCAGGAGTCATATGAGTCGGATCCAAGTCAAGGAACGCTCCAAAGGATTTTGGATTATGTACACATCCTGATTTATGCGACTATAGAGGGAATATCCGCGTATGTACGTGGTTATCAGCGAAAAAACCTCGTATATCATTTTTCTTATGTTTTTAGGGATGGTCAAGCATACATCAAAAGACAAAAAGTGGTCCATAGGGGCTAATGAGTCTGCAGCGGGATAGGGGAAGGCCATATAATGTGTGATTCATCTAGTGTGGTTAAATCCACTATAACACTCATCATCATCATAATCACCCTCATCCTCATCATCATCATCATAGTCATCCTCCTCCTCCTCCTTCTCCTCATCATCATTATTCATCATGATCGTCATCATGATCACACTCATCAGCTTGATCATCATCATCATCACCCTCATCCTCATCAGCTTCATCGTCACCCTCATCCTCATCATCATCATCACCCTCATCCTCCTCCTCCTCCTCATCATCACCCTCATCCTCATTAGCATCATCATGGTCATCATCATCATTATCATCCTCATCATCCTCATCCTCATCCTCATCATCATCATCGCCCTCATCCTCATCAGCATCATCATGGTCATCATGGTCATCATCATCATCATCATCATCATCACCCTCATCCTCATCCTCATCATCATCATCCTCATCCTCATCCTCATCCTCATCATCATCACCCTCATCCTCATCGTCTTCATCATGGTCATCATGGTCATCATCATCATCATCACCATCATCATCCTCATCCTCATCCTCATCATCATCATCATCAACCTCATCATCATCATCATCATCACCCTCATCCTCATCCTCATCCTCATCATCCTCATCCTCGCCATCATCATCATCATCATCATCATCATCATCATCATCATCATCATCACCGTCATCCTCATCATCATCATCATATTCATCATCCTCCTCATCATCACCATAATTGTCCATCATCATCTTCATCGTCACCCTCATCCTCATCATCGTCATCACCCTCATCCTCATCATCATCAACCTCGATCCTCATCATCATCGTTCATCACCCTCATCCTCATTGTCATCATCATCTTCATCAACACCCTCATCCTCATCATCATCACCATCCTCATCATCATCATCATCATCATCATAATCCTCATCCTCCTCCTCCTCCTCATCATCACCCTCATCCTCATCCTCATCCTCATCATCATCACCCTCATCCTCATCATCATCATCATGGTCATCATCATCATCATCATCACCCTCATCCTCATCATCATCATCTTAATCATCATCCTCCTCATCATCACCATCATTGTTCACCATCATCTTCATCATCACCATCATCCTCATCATCATCACCATCCTCATCATCATCATCATCATCATCATCCCTCATGCTCATCACCACCATCACCCTCATCCTCATCACCATCATCATGGTCATCATCATCATCGTCATCATCATCATCCTCCTCATCCTCATCCTCATCCTCATCCTCATCATCATCATCATCCTCATCATCATTGTTCATCAACCTCGTCCTCACCGTCGTCAACACCCTCATCCTCATCATCATCGACACCCTCACCCTCATCCTCATCAACACCCTCACCCTCATCATCATCGACACCCTCATCATCCTCATCCTCATCACCCTCATCCGCATCAGCTTCACCATGGTCATCATCCTCATCCTCATCATCATCATCCTCATCACCCTCATCCTCCTCCTCATCATTGTCACCCTCATCCTCATCATCATCATCATGGTCATCATCATCATCATCATCATCGTCATGGCCATCATCATCATCATGGTCATCATCATCATCACCCTCATCCTCATTATCATCATCATAGTCATCATCCTCCTCATCATCACGCTCATCCTCCTCCTCATCATCATGGTCATCATCATCATCATCATCATCATCATCACCCTCATCCTCATCATCATCATCATATTCATCATCCTCCTCATCATCACCATCATTGTTCATCATCATCTTCATTGTCATCCTCATCCTCATCATCATCATCACCCTCATCCTCATCCTCATCAACCTCGATCCTCCTCATCATCATTCATCACCCTCATCCTCACCGTCATCATCATCTTCATCAACACCCTCATCCTCATCATCATCACCATCCTCATCCTCATCCTCATCATCATCATCATCATAATCCTCATCGTCATCATCCTCATCATCATCACCCTCATCCTCATCCTTGTCCTCATCTTCATCACCCTCATCATCATCATGGTCATCATCATCATCATCACCCTCCTCCTCCTCCTCCTCCTCATCACCCTCATCCTCATCGTCATCATCATGGTCATCATCATCATCATCATCATCACCCTCATCATGATCATCAACATCATCATCATCATCACTGTCATCCTCATTATCATCATCATCACCCTCATCCTCATCATCATCATCATGGTCATCATCATCATCATCATCATCACCCTCATCCTCATCATCATCATCATATTCATCATCCTCCTCATCATCACCATCATTGTTCATCATCATCTTCATCGTCACCCTCATCCTCTTCATCATCATCACCTTCATCATCATCACCCTCATCCTCATCATCATCAACCTTGATCCTCATCATTATCGTTGATCACCCTCATCCTCACCATCATCATCATCTTCATTGACACCCTAATCCTCATCATCATCACCATCCTCATCATCATCATCATCATCATCATCATCAATCCTCGTCCTCGTCCTCCTCCTCCTCCTCATCACCCTCATCCTCATCCTCCTCCTCCTCATCATCACCCTCATCCTCATCATCGTCATCATGGTCATCATCATCATCAACCTTAGCGTCATCATCACCCTCATCCTCATAATCATCATCATAGTCATCATCCTTTTCATCATCACCATCATTGTTCACCATCATCTTCATCGTCACCATCATCCTCATCATCATCACCTTCATCCTCATCATCACCATCACCCTCATCCTCATCATCATCATGATGGTCATCCTCATCCTCCTCCTCCTCATCATCATCCTCATCCTCATCATCATTGTTCATCAGCCTCATCCTCACCATCATCAACAACCTCATCCTCATCATCATCGACACCCTCATCGTCATCGTCATTGACACCCTCGCCCTCATCCTCATCGACACCCTCACCATCATACTAATCATCATCATGCTCATCGACACCCTCACCCTCATACTCATCATCATCATGCTCATCGACACACTCAATGTTCATCACCCTCATCCTCATCATAATGATAAATGTAAATTGCATATATTCATTGAGCACTAAATCTCATATGCGATATATCTCATATGCACTAAATTGTATATGCGATATATTGCATATGCGTTATGGAAAACATGTAAAAACCTGCCCATTCATTAAAAAGATGGAATTCAATATTGCATATGCGATATATCGGAGGTCTGTTATATTGCATATGCGATATGTGTTTTATAGAAAATGTAGGGTGGTGTTGTGTTGGCCAACTTTATCAAGTATCAAAAGACATAATTCATCTGAACCCGCGCATAGAGAACTGTTCGACATGCAATTTTTTATCATTACTTACATAATTCCATAGTTTTGTATAGGTTTGGGTGGATTTCAATGGGGAATGTACGTAATAGAGGATGAAAGTCAGCAAGGAAGGTGCTTACACCGGAAGAAGCAAAAAAAAAAGAACAAAAAAAAAGGGAAGATTCAAGAAATCGTCGACATTCATTACATGAACAAATAGTTCCCATTCCCCCTCAACAGATACCTGACGTAGAGGCCAAGGAATATAATGCAACGTTAAAGGAATTTGGTTATACGGAATTTGATATTATTGATCCATTAGTAAACAGACAATCTTGTGAAGAGTTCAATAATTATGTTACTCCCGATGTAAATGTGACTCAGCAACAACCATGTTCGGTGGTTCAATCTCCTAATCGAAGTTGTGAGCCGGTAGTGGATGTAAACGTCACTCCAACATTTCAAATGATAAGAAATTTTTCATCAAAACGAAAGATAACTCCTAAACGAATACAAGTGGACGAGAGCGGATTGACTTCCATGGAAGGTAAGGTGGCTAAACGCACTATCCTTCATCATTCTTCTCAAATAATGAAACAATATTTTGATAACAAATCCGAAGCTGGTAAATGCCAATTGTTTTTAGCTTTGCTTAAATCTAGAAATATGACAATTGTTAGAAGAAATTTAGGTATAACAACAATGAAGAATATCGAATCAAGTAATCACATTGTTAAATCTCTTGCTGTTGCATTCACATCGATTGGTAAAAAAACTCATTCACAAGACTGTAATGTGGCTCGTCGTGTATTGGCTGAATCAATTGTATGTAGATCCACAAGACAACATCGTTTACTTAAATTCACATCACAAATTGTTCCTTTACATCCAAAGACACTTAAAAACTATTCAATAAGAAGAGACAACCTTGATGTAGAGGGACAAATGGAAACATTATGGGCATTTAGCAGTAGGTTTCCCCGCAAAGACATGAAGTTAGTCGAAGCAGTGAAGGGCCTAGTGCAAACATTTTGGCATGATAACACTAGGCCTTCTTCTAACACGAAGGTCGTGTTAAAACATTGTAGGGGTTCTAGAAACACTGAACCTCATGTTAAACATTATCTTGACATGACACAAACTCAACTGTTCGAGATGTTTAAAGTTTCCCACATAGAGCTAAGGCTTGGGAAAAGATCTTTTGAAAAATCCAAGCCTTGGTATGTTAGAATCAATACCATAAAGAACACTTGTTTTTGTAGATACCACATAGAGTTTGACCTATATTACCATTCATTTGCACATATACGTCGTTTTTTGCATCCTAACCATGTGCAGGAATGCTCAAGTACAGTACCGCCAATGTCATCTAGAGATTTCTTCCATAGCATCATGTGTTCGAGGCAAGATGGGTAGACACATTACTTAAAACAATGTGTAGATGGTTCTTGCAACAATTGTGGTGGGCTATCCTTATGGTTTGATTGCATCCATGAAAGTGAAGATCAAGCATTTGGGAATGCAATTGTTGAGAAGCAGAACTATCAGTATGAGACATATCAATGAAATGATGGGAAAGAAAGCAGGAAGATTAAATTGGTGACTTCACAGGTAAATTATTGAATATTGACAAATTAATTTTCATGTACACATTTTTTTATGTGTTTTATTGACTTTAATATTCATGTATGAGGTGCGAGTATGTGATTTTATTCCAGAGTTTCATGGAAAGATCCAACAGTACATTCAACATGTCGATATGGCATGATGGCAAGATGAGCAATTCAGAATATGTCGGGACACCTTCCCTCTCAGAACAATACACTATGTGGTTGAATTTGTGGAAAATTACACCCTACAACCACAAAATGAAATTCAAAGTCAATACTATCACTCAGAGCAGGTGAGCATAATGGTGCATATCACATATCGACATGGGTAAGATATAGCAATGAAAAGAAACGTGTGATACTGAAAGAAAGTCACTTCTACATAAGTGACGACCGAACCCATGAGATCCATTATGTGCAACATTCCTTTAAATTATTTTATGATCACGTGATAGCTATGGATATACCATTTTATCGTCATTTCATTTGGTCAGATGGTTGTGCTGGACAGTTCAAGAATGCACGTGTATTTGAATGGTTGTGTTTGTTGCACATAAAATACAAGGTGCCACATGTATGGAACTACTTTGAAACTGGTCATGGAAAGGGAGAGCACAATGGTGTTGGTGCATGCATTAAAACTTCCCTTCAAAGGGAAGAGATGAAGTTTACAGGTGCTCACCTTCGAGACGCTGCATCTATAGTCCAATGGTATGCATCTGTCATGGGAGAACAAGCAATAAGGAAACACTTAGTGCAAAGAATATTCTGGGAGGTGACAAATGTGGACCGATCACAAACACCTCGGGTGAACACAATGCATGGAACTCGACAGTTTCATTCAATTAGCAGCTCAGACAACTCGGCCCTACAAATTTGGACAAGATTGAAGGCTTGCTTTTGCAATTCCTATAGCATCGGTGAGTGGGGTGATTGTGAGCATACAGATACCATTGATACATGGGATCAAGTGACACTTGGCACCAATTTCAACAGGGTTAATGAAATAGACCATTTGGAAGATGATCAAACACATATTTCTACAGACTATGATCACATATCGAATCTCATACAAGCAGGTACATGAGTAGTACCTAAATAAGAAAATGGATTTATGTATTGTTTACTCGACCTATGTAGAATTTAATTTATGTAGAAATTAGAAATGCAAGACCTTATTTACAAAATGTATTGTTAACTCGACCTATTTCCTTTCACAGGTCAGATATATGAAGTGGTTACCCCAAAAAATAATGAATGGGGTTCTGACTATTGGTTGGCACATTGCTTAGAGGGGAAACAAACCCTTCTAGAACCTATTACAGATGATGAAAATATTGAATTTCCAACCAGCTTGATGGTTATAAAAGGGGAGTGCTTGACACTTGCAGCACAACAGAAAAGGAAGGGTGGGTATGTATATCAGGATTATAGACCAGGAGCTATTGTCATTAGAGGAAATTTGGGCTCTAAAATGGGCCTCCTAAGGAAAATAATAAAATAATAGTCAAAATAATAAATTGATAGTTAAAATAATAAAATAATACTTATTAATTTTGGAGGAAGAATGAAAAAAACTACTTTTTGTGTTCGTATTTTCGACATATCTCCCTATGTATTTACTCAAATTCTGAGCGGGAGAGCTCGTTGGATGCATAATTTAATTCCGCATCCAACGAGTACCCACACTGCATACTTTTGACGTACCCCGCTACCCTAAAAACAAGAAATACCTGAAAAAATGTGATGATCATCATCACATTTTTTCAGGTATTTCTTGTTTTTAGGGTAGCGGGGTATGTCAAAAGTATGCGGTGTGGGTACTCGTTGGATGCAGAATTAAATTCCGCATCCAAAGAGCTCTCCTGCTTGAAATTTGAATAAAAAGACATGGAGATATGTCGAAAATACGAATAAAAAAAGTAGTTTTCTTTTATGACAAATACGTCAATTCAACCATTATGGTTGACTCATTTTATTGAAATTCTATTGGTTCTTGAATTCCAACTCACAAAATTTGTTGTTGGCATGTTTTCTTATAAGGCCCATTTTAGACCCCAAATTTCCTCTAATGATACCACTTCACCAACCTAGTAGTTGGTATAAACATCAAGCTGCGCACACTTGGTCACAAAAATAGATCACATGTAAGATACTTGCTACCTCATATAGAGCACGAAAGATTGATGGACACCATCGGCACCAGAAATGATCTGGATGTCCTACTTGTATGAGTGCATTGTCAGGTGTGTTATTTAACCTTTTTAAAAGTGAATTCTGAAGCACAATTTCCATTATTTATCCTTACTTTATTCCCAATGTAATAAACCTATGATTGACAGATACCATTCACAGACATAATATTATTCAGAGGATACTGGACACTATAAACACGATCGTACAACCTTGGGTGAGTTATCTATAAATCATGTTTGCACATTTTCATTGGGTTCTCTTTTCTTTCTTATGATGTTACTAATGTCTAGCCTTTCGTGTTCCTAGGATACAAACACCATCTACGGCACATTGGAGGCGCCAAGAATGGTGTCTTTAGACACCACCAAATAGAGTTCGAAAAATAACAAGCTCTCGAGTTGTTGAAATTTACATTTCTTGATGTTTTTAGTTTAATATACATTTAATTACATTGCCATGTACAAATCAGAATCCAACTAGGCTTTCATACTTGCATGCACCAACTAGGCTTTCAATGGTGGTGTAAAAACTCGCTAGGTTTTTGTTGACTAGGATCTCACTATAAATTGGATGTTAAACAAGACCTAATTGTCAAATACTGCTACTCTTTAGTACTTTTATTTTCAGCATGTTTTTGGGAACTAAACATTATTGTTGATTCTCTTCCTAAAGCAAGTCAAATTCTGGAAGATATGGAGTTAGAAGAGATAATTGAAGGGCCCTATTTAGTTTTTTCCTTATGATTCAAATAAAGGTGACATGTAATAGATGTATATTTAACTATTTTGGCTAAGTTAGATAATATTTTGGTTCATACAATTTTTTGGATGTATAAGACTATGTGTGTTTTTGGATATTTTCTATAATAATATTATTATTATTTTTGGACAATTTTTGAAATTGGGATTTTTCTCCCATATAGGACCAACATGGTAACAATATGTAAATAGTTGTTTAATATAATTGTTATGGTCACTTAAATATTCAATTATAATTATTAAGTTATAGAACTTGTTTGGAAGACACTGTAATTCTCTTAACATTTCAGAGTTCCATGGATGTTAATCTTTTTAACCAAATTTTCTTTATTGACTAAATTTTTTTGCAAAGATCATGTAGTATTTTGTCTGCTGTTATCTATTGGGGTATTTTGATGAGATGGAATTAGGCCCGTGGTGGTGCTGCCTTATCTCATGAACACCAATTTGCATGCTCCAACTAGAGTTACCAAGGTATGAGATGGAACAAGGGTTTGGTGAGCAATTTGCAAGTTAAGAGAGGGAACTAGAAACAAATGATCACAAATACTTGCATGCACCAACTAGGCTTTCATGAACAACAATTTGCATGCTCCAACTAGGGTTACCAAGGTATGAGATGGAACTAGGGTTTAGTGAGAAATCATGCAAGTTAGGAGAGAGAACTAGAAACACATGATCACCAATACTTGCATGCACCAACTAGGCTTTCATGAACACCAATTTGCATGCACCAACTAGGGTTGAGAAGGTATGAGATGGAACTAGGGTTTTGTGAGCAATTTGCAAGTTAGGAGAGGAAACTAGAAACACATTGCCATGTACAAATCAGAAACCAACTAGGCTTTCATGAACGCCACTTTGCATGATATCACTAGGGTTGACAAATAATGAGATGGAACTAGGGTTTACTTCAACCAATTTAGGGTTTGTAGGATACATGATGTATGTTAGTATGGTATGATGAACAAGTATCATAGGGTATTATAGGGTATGATATGGTATATATTACACATGCATGCATGAATTAGTGTTAAATGGTACATATTGTTAGTATGTAAATGTTATGGTACATGTTATTGTATCTTAGTATGGTATGATGTTAGTGTCATAGGGTAATGTAGAGTATGTTATTGTGTGTTAGTATAGTATCATGTTAGTATCATAGGGTATTGTAGGGTATGATATGGTATATTACACATGTGCATGCATGACTTAGTGTTATGATGTTAGTATATGGTATATGTTAAAGTACATGTTATGTTATGGTATGTTATGGTAGGTTAGTATGGTATGATGTTAGTGTCATAGGGTATTGTAGGGTATGTTATTGTATGTTAGAATTGTATTATGCTAGTATCATAGGGTATTGTAGGGTATGATATGGTATATATTACACATCCATGCATGGAATAGTTTTATGATTGTTAGTGTATGTAATTTACTTAGTGTATGGTATGGTTATGATGTTAAAAAGTTGAGGATAGCCATAATGTTAAAACGTTGATGAGTCATAAATTCTTCCTTTAAGTATTGGAAATTCATTTAAGTTAGCACACACGCATGAACCACACATATAATTATATCACATAGGTGAACCACACATATCATGTTCCAAGATCAAGTCAACCATATATGTATAAATTTGAACCTTGCTTTATATTATATATGTATAGCAATGATGTTACAAAAATTGCCATGCCACATGGCCATAATACAAAATAGTGGATCAAAAAGTACATCTGTGTGTACATATAAACAAAAAGTTACATCTAAGTATGCCCCCTATACATTTATTCTAGTTATCCTCCCTTTTGCTGCCACTGCCAGAGTCTTCGAAGAAGTGTAGCTTTCTTTTCGGACTGCTCACTAGTGATCCCCATCGCTGAACAAGAGGGATGGGTCGCATCAGTGGAGACTATAGAAAAACCAAATTTTGTAAGTTAATTTACCAACCTTTAAAAATTCTATGTACATTTGTTCAAATTCCAAAACCAAAATAACATTTCTACTTATTGTACGCAAGTAAGTAATCGTGGGTCCTAGTGCCTCACTAACAACGACCCTGATTGGGTGCTCTTCTTGTACCACTTGCTCAATATCAGGTTGCATATATATATATATATATATATGCCAATGTCAACAAATATACATGTACCTTGGGGGGAAAGAGGGTCACCAATTTGGGTCTCTTCAAGCACCAAATCAGAAAAAGATATGCACAAATGTACAAAGAAAGCGATCTAGATAAACATACCGGCTAGCTCGTCAAAGGTGGGCCACTAGTTTGGTGCTCTTCATGCACCGGTGCCTCACCAGGGGGCTGCATATAAAGTAACATATATGTCAATTTGATATAAAATAGTGAATCAGAGACATATATACTACCTATAAGGAAAATGATGTTACCAAAGAAAGAAAAACATGCATACCTGGTTGGGGGGAAGAGGTGGGTTGACAAAAACCTCTCTTTGGTGCTCTTCAAGCACCACTGTCACAATAGGTTCCTGCATAAAGTAACATATGTCAAAGCGATACAAGTAAAATGATTTTTCCAAAGAAAGCAAAACATAATTAAAAGCATATAATTCAAATCATATTTCAAATAATACCTGTGTCTGGGAATCTACCTTTGCATGAGAGGGAATAGGCTGTGATACAATAGACTCATCCTGGTCAACCTGCATAAAACATGTTGTATCAAAATTAGGATACATATTGAATGTTACAATATATACTATAAATATGTAAATAAAGTTGACAAATTAACAAGTATAGTTCTTACCCTTATTGGTGAAGAACCAAACCCATAAGAAATATTGATAGTCGCATCAATGTTCTCAACGTTGATCGGCGGACTATGTGACTATCGTGAGCCATGGGACACCAGCTATATATTTGTTCACATAATTTGTTAGACAATTAAATAGAAATAAATTGCGAAACAATTGAAAATTTTAACATGAAACAAAATATAATATGAAAATAATGAGTTTTACTTACAAAGAGAAGTAATCCATCATCTCAGAAGTCGAAAGTAGGGCCATAGCATATGCCTCCACATGATGTGCAAGGGTGTGGAGTAACACGATGCTCTGAAGACTCTGCATCTCCTTTGTGATCTGTAGATGGGCCCACCTTAGAAGTGCCAGCCCCTTGGTCTACATTGCCTTGGACATCAGTCCCATGCTGAAGCAATGTATCTGCCATGTCAAATAATGCCTCCTATGTATTCTCAATTACAAGACCTGGAGGAGGATATACCCGAGGGGGTTTTGGTGTGCGTGGTGGGAGTGGCACACGGTTAGGATCCGTCCTGGCACCTTCCCTATTTTGGGGCATCCCATGACCAACACCTTGGTTTCCTAAGAGATTGAAGTAGTTAACATGTTTCCCTAGGATGAATTCTGCATACAACTTCCTAAGGAAATAAAATGGGATGTCCCTATTCCCATGGGGGTCTTCATTGAAGACCATATACCAACGATCCATCCAATTGGCCTTTATATTTGGTTCAATACACCAGTCTTTGGAAATGTGTGCTTGACTAGTGGGTGGAACCAATCTGGTGCTAGGGTCCTGGAATAATGAAAATAACTGGTCTTTTGTAATTTTAAGGGCTTTGATGTCTTTATGAGTCAATCCATCGGAGTAGTATTGCCTCCTGGATTCTCTATACGAGGTAATATTATACAGAGCTCCTTGGGATTCGGCAATTGTGTCTGTTATTATGTCCAATGCATCGGCTAAAGACTCTCTCAAATGATCCCCCCCTCTAATAGATGAGTTAAGGCGCCTCAATGATGCCAAACGCGCAATAATCTCTGAGTTTCGATTTTGTTCCCCCTCCGGGTTTGGGTTTGGGTTAGGTTTTTGTGGGTTATTAGAGGGTGGGTTTTCCACATTGTGTTGTTCATTTGTGTTGTCTGTTAAGATTTAAACAAAAAAATATGAGTTATTTTACTTTTAATCATTCTTTGATTGAACATTCAAATTTTTTTAAAATTTGTTGAAAATAATTATAAAAACAATGAAATTATGGAAAAAATTAAAGAATTGAAGACTAAGTGAAAAGGATAGGAGCATTTACCTACCATTGGAGCCACTTGACCTCGAACTCGACCTCAAAAATCTAAAATGCAAATCGCTTATGCGCTATTTCGCCCTTGCATTTTTTCGCTGTCCCAATCCTGTGCAAATGATATTTGAGGGGCCTGCGGCCTCTGTTTTTTTTTTTTTTTTTAAATTTTCAATATCACATATGCGATATTGTAAATGTGGAATAATGACTTTGAAATATCCATTGGATAGCTTAGAAACACTATTTAATTCATCATGTCAACAATTTTTCTATTCTTGCAGTTATGTATGGGATTTTATTCTTTCCTGCAAAGTTCCATATTGCATGCTTTTTTATCAAGGGTAATATGTGGTATCATTTGTGTATTTTTTCTAGGCACGTTGTGGAGATCCATTATTAGCCATATGTACTATGCAATGTTAACATACTACTTTGTGGAGATGATATCACTATTTTGTTATTATTTAATAGCATTGATCATTACTTCCCTTTGCACATACTGCTTTCAACTTACAAGAACTAAATATCTTATGGTATGTAAGAAACATTTGTGAGTCCTCTTACATTACTTGTTCTATCCAGATATACTTTAATTGGAAGAATTCATGATACAATACCAAATGGATTATTGTGTATTAATAGCTCATATGTTAATGAAGAAAAATTTAGGCTTGCCTATCTACTAGTTGATGGAAGGTTGGAAAGAGTAGGAAGGATTAAAAGAGTGTCATTCAAAGCTCATTATACTATGGATGCTATGAGAAATTATATGATTGATCTTGTTCCTTCTGAGATCACAATATTGGCACAAACATTCTATTCAAACAAACTCAAATAGAATAATATATATGATTCACATTTTTCATTTATACCATATTGTTTTGTATGAACAATAAATTTTAGGAAAATATATAGATATGTTTTGGACCTTGCTATTGTAGTCCATCCAA
This sequence comes from Pseudotsuga menziesii, assembly GCA_001517045.1. NCBI lineage: Eukaryota > Viridiplantae > Streptophyta > Pinopsida > Pinales > Pinaceae > Pseudotsuga > Pseudotsuga menziesii. The sequence goes on along the minus strand of LPNX010968000.1, from coordinate 647,574 downwards.
TGCAAATATCAAAATGAAATTGATTGATTGGGTGTTGTTGGAAGTAGGAAACCTTCATTGGGAAGGTAGTGGAAGAAGAGAGTGCGATGGAAGGGTTATGGAATGGTTACTCTAAAATCATGGCTTTCGATCTCTAAAATTCGAATATCTTTAGATCACATATCCTCCACAATGGTTTCTTCATAAAAAAATGGATGTTGCTATCCCTTTAAGGAAGTAGAAATGGTTTCCATTGGCCATGGATTTGAACATTTTATTGATTTCTTGACTCTATATTTCTACCTCCATGAGGTGTCTTCTTTCCAACCTGGAAATTTGCAGGAAAGAATAAAATCCCATACATAACTACAAGAATAAAAAAATTGTTGACATGATGAATTAAATAGTGTTTCTGAGCTATCCAATGGATATTTCGAAGTAATTATTTCACCTCATTATTTCCAAGTTTTTAGCAACCGGACTCTATATTTCTACCTCCATGAAGTGTCTTCTTTCCATTCTCTAATTCCTAATTGGGTCCTTAAAACCATTTATTCCTTCTTAATTTGTCCTGAACTTCCCTCCGTGATCATATATTGTTAAAGCCAATCCATTTTATCATCTAGCTCTCTTTTAAATACAAATATGTTCCCAAATATTTCCTAGTTATATATTTTCAGCCTATTTTGAGATTTTTTAGTCATTGTTGAAAATAATACTTAAGACCCCCCTTGTTATGTATGCTTCTTGCCACCATTTAAATATATTGATTTTGATTCCTATATGAAAAAAATTCTCAAATAGAAATGGTCTATTTTTATTCATCTATCCCAAGTCAATCTTGAAGTTAGCTAGACAATGATTAACGCCTACACATGGTGAATAGAGGCTTCCATAGTCAAGCCATGGATCATTGATATTTCAAATATTAGGAACCTTTCTAAACAAGAAGAAACCTAGTGATGGCTAGGTTGTTTGTTATTTCATGTGTGAACTCCATTAACTTTATCAATGTAGTTTACTAGTTTTAAAACTTGAACCGTGTCTTCCACATCTATTGTGATCATTTCACAATCCTTCCAACAATAAATTTCTATCCTATATAGAGATATATCACATATGTGATATTCAACATTTACAAAACACATATGCAATATATCGCACTTTTCACAATCCTTCCAACAATAAGTTTCTATCCTATATAGCGATATATCGCATATGCGATATTTAACATTTACAAAACACATATGCAATACGTTTTCACAAACCTTAGCCTTATTTTTGGGCTCGGGTTATTCCAAACGTACCATCAATAATGCATATGAGTTCTTGATTTGCACTTCAGAAGTGCGTTTCTAATTTCTTAAGTGGCACCAAAAAGTGGAACCAACTTCGTGTGAGCGCCCTATGGTTATAACATATATGAAGTGATCTTAGCATAGTATAACATTATGGTTATAGTGTATTTCGATGATCTTAGCATAGTATAACATTATGGTTATAGTTTATGAAGGGTGTGGACCTTGGCACATTACACAAAGGAATTACATGCCACGGTCCTGTCACCACGAAGGTTCTCGACATAGGTTATAATCCAAAGGTGATTGCAATGATTAAGGTTTGAAATGATTGTTGTTGTCAATGGTTATTGCATTGTCCTTGGTTGACCTTGGCATTAACTCATGAATTGGCTCTGAGTTGACAATGCAGCCATGTCCTTTAGTTGGCTATGTGGTGCTCTCTCCATCGTCCATCTGTTCAGATGGAGTTAGGGTTTTCAGGCCATGGTTTAATGTGATGTTTCTTGTCTAGGGCCTCAGCTGCATGTTGGTTTGGTGGGAAAACATAGAGCTAAGATATTCTTAGCTTGTGGTGAAGGTATACAATTGGTTTCTCTCTATTGTATGCAATCAGTATGAGCCGAAGGGTTCTGTCTTGACAATTGTGGAAGAAAGAGTGGTTTAGACCTTAGTGTGGCCAACAAGGGTTTTCAAGATGTGATTTAAATTGCTTTGTGCCGGTCCTAGTTTTTAGGAAAGTGTTTAACAGTACTGTGTTTTGTTTTTCTCAAGGTTTTTAAAAGATATTTCTTTGACTTCCTTGGAAGACTATAGAATAGAACTTGCCTTGACACCATTCCACCGATCCTATTGTTTGTACAAGTAAGCGTTTTAAAATAATTTTTCTACTATTGATTTCATAAATAAATGTTTAGTGGATTGTAACTGCATTTTTGTTTCTTGTTTTGCAGACATAGAAGGGATAAGGGTGCTCTAGAGGAGCTAACCCCTAGCCCTCTCTGCCCTTTCTCCAAGGTGATTTTTTTCCCATACTTTATGTTCTTTTTTTTTAATTTAAATGTACCAAGTAATGATTTTCTGACTGTAATGAATGAAATGCAGGTTACGGTGCTGGAAAAGGGAGCCGATAGGGTCACCTCCTCCCAGGTCCACATTTCCAAACACCCAAGAAAGGAAAATATTGCTTATTTAAACCTATGTTTTTCCTTATTAAGATTTCGGCCCATACTAACCCCATCTATGTCGTGGTTGCAGGTCATGTTGGGTAGGGGTCATGAGTGCTCCAAATGGTAGCCACATCTATTTAAAATATGTGTTTTCAGTTCTCAAATGCATATGTGTTTTTGGTAAAGCCCTTCTTGGGTTCATTTTTTGTCATCTCTTTAGCCATTGTTATGGCATTGTAATGTAATGTTTTAAAATATACCCTTGTAGGGTTTGGGTGCCATGGAATGGTCTTATCCCCATACTGTTTAACTTTGGTAATAAACATTACCATGGAAGCCATCATCGATGGTCTTACAACCAATATTTAATATATATATGTGTGTGGTGGGGGGGGGGGGGGTATTATCCCCATACTATTTAACTTTTGTAAAAAACATTACTGAGAAATCCATCAGCGATGGTATTACAACCACTATTTAATATATGTGTGTGTGTGTGTGTGTATTGTTTAAATTATAAAGGATGTCGACCCTCAACTGGGTAAATTCAATGATCGTTTTTATTTGATCTCTATATATTTATTTGATGTTTGTGTTAAACCACTAGGCTACCATCGTTAATGGTCTTACAACAGTGAGTAATACTGTTTTTTTTTATTGTTGTAATTACTGCGAATTGTATGATGAACACAATGTATATGTGTGAATACTCTACAAAGTATTTCCTCTATGTAGATTAGGGTAGCCATGATGTGGACTTACAACACTATATTTACTTTGTTTGTTGCACTAATTGATACAACCCACAGGGTCTGTGATTTCTTAAGCAGTAGCTAAAATCATTGGGTGAAGATTCAGTTACCAATGATAGCTTTGGTCTGATGGGAAATGATACTTGTTTCCTGACTGAGCTTTTGATGTCGTAACTAAAGCTGTGATAGCTAGCACAACATCGATGAAAGTAATAGATTAGATTGGATTTTTTTTTTAAACTGTCATGTGTATGCTTTGTGGATGTTAATTAGGATCTTTGATCCGTATGTGTTTGTTTAAACAAAATCTATAGCAGATTGACTAAAATATTTCATAGTTGATTATTGTAATCTGCGATTTATATAGTCTCTTAGTTTGATTCGGATCCTTGAGATGGAAAATAAGAACCTATAGATATTCGATCTAGTAGTGTTATTTACTTAAACTATCTACTTTCAAATCCATGATTTATTTGGTTATTGTCTTAGACTTTCATGATTAGTTATGTAATCATTATTTTGTTAGAATATTTTAATTGGAATCCTATAGTTTGTATAATGTTAGTATTATTAATGTAGAATCCTTTTGTATATACTAAATGATATAGTTATATACTATATATTAATAGAAAGGGTTATACCCCAGTACTCTATATGTTTTTATGTAATCATTACTACGGTTTAAGCAAAATAAAAGAATTAATACTAGCTTGATTAGAGATCCATTCGACATTTAGTTTCGTAATTACAAACTAAGGAAGAATTTTAGAAATAATTGATACAAATAGGAAATAGATGGTTCAATTTAGAAATACACGATACTAATTAGAAATAGATGATTCCAATCTATTTATGTGCAGAATTCAATTTTCAAAAGGAATCAGAACTCTTAATCCAAGTTTACACGTTAAAACCATAGAATTCCCTAACTGTTTCTAAACATCTAATCATGGAACCATTAGGCTAACTAATACAGACTAGTTTCTACATTAATCTTATTTAGATATAGAATTTAAAACACATTCTACAAAAATTTAAAAGCACAAATAATGAACCTGGAACCAATGATGGGAAAACAAAAGTGGAGAAGTTGTTCCTCCCAACCGAATCCCATAACATCCAATTTGCTTTCTCCAGAACCCTCAATCCTGTTCGCTGAACCACAAGAGAAAAATCCTTCAATGTCATCTATTGCATTCACATATTTAATCCTCATCCAATGCTAGCCTCTTGTTTCTCATGGACATAATAGTATATAGTATTTTTCCCAGGACTTGGTCATTTATGAGCCTCCTTCACTTTAGCACTCAAATAGGAGTTGTGAGCTGATTTTTGGGGATGATTCCTCCTACATATTGAGTTCTCACTTAGTGGCTTCAGCCACATGTCTTTTCCTCTTATGGGTCAGCAAACAGTCTTTAACAACTATATCCACTTTTGTCCCCTTTCAACATATTTTCTTAAATAATTTTTTTTATTACAAAATGTTTTATTCTTGACTTTTCTGTCAAAAATAATATAATAATATAATAATAGTTAAAGTATTTTTCAGCATAATTAATAATAAATTATTAATTCATGGAGTATTACAAGTTATGTCGCTAAAACAAGTTTGGTTACTTTGGTTCTCCTTTTTTTGGGGGGTTGATCTGAAATTTAATAAAAGGGAGAAATATCATTGTTATATATAATATATGGGCAGAAGAGGAAGTGATAACAACAAACACGTACGTTGATTGTTCAATTCTGAATGATTGCAACAAAAAAATTGCAATGCAAAGGAAAGAACAAAACCCAAAATGTTTTTACCTTTTATTTTTCCAAAGAGACACTCAAGTTGTTAACATTGCGTGTTATGCTCACTTACCTATAATGATTGATTTGAAGAGTGGACCGATAGTCCACAGCTTGACAATACAAACTCTTAGATGTGACCATTTAATGCATAATTGACTGAACATTTGATGATTTAGTTGACCATTCAAAGTATGGTCAATCAACCATCCTAGGATTCATTCCACGTTATTCATTGTGCTAAAAAAATGATTTAAGTTGATCTTAAAATGTTTGTAATAGAACAGAAGCTCAACCTTTAGTATGGACAATACAAACACCATCAATGATATTTCTTTTCATAATGATAGAAGGATATCTCCAATCAACAAGCCATAGGAACACACTCAATAAATTCCGTTAGTGTCAGACAATATCAATTACCCATGTGAGATCACAGATTAGTGAGCAATGGAAAATATTGCCAGATATGCCAAAACCTAGGGCACATAACAGTCGAACTCAGGTAATCATAAATAAGATCATTGCAATTTAACCACACCATAAAACCAATAGTAGGCTCACCCATGTGCATCATTAGCAATATTACTACAAATTCATCAAAGGCACTAACTTAATTGGAACTCATTTCACTCTCTGCAAAACCCTTGATAAAAAACCAAACATCCCTCATACTATGCTAAAACATGTTAAATAGAACAAAATTTAATAACATATATTTTTTGACAAATTAAGTAAAAACTTGGTCAGTTTCTTACCTCTTCCCTAGAAGGTCGAGCTCAAACAGACCCAAGGAAACAAGGTCGATGGTCTCTCAACAAAGATTCTCTCAATAATGAACCCATCTAATCCTTGCATGATATTCTTATATGGTTGAGTATTGTTGGGAATTGTAGAGAGCCCAATAGTTGGCTTCCTGCATGGAACAATGATTAGTTGATATGAAAAACTATTTCATAGTTTTGGCGATAAGAGAGTGAGCAGTTGTAGTGAGTAAGGAGGAAAGTAAAGATGAAGAGTTTTGGTTATAATAAAGACCTTGTATGCTTGAATTCACATGGGTTGTACTCTAGAATAATTTCAATGGCTACATTTCCATAAAGCTATGAGTGCCTTAGAGAACCTTGTTATAAGAATTATTAATGCCTCACTTTTGTACCAAGGAATTCAAACTCAGGTGTCCCATTTGTATCAAGGAATTCAAACTAGGTGTCCATAGTCCTGATTCAGTGTTGACTAAGGTTTTGAGTGTTATAAAAAATTATATTCAGGCAGGTGGAGGTTGATTGATTGTTGACTAAGGTTCTAAGTATTATAAAAAGTAATATTCATGGCATGTACTTAACTTCTCGATGAGTGACGACTTTATAAATTGAGTTGGGTTGATTTCCAGTGTTATTTATTTATGTTGTTTCCTTGTAACTTCTCAGTAAATTGCTTTATGCATTCATGGAAAATATTGAATAATATATTAGTAAGAGTATCTCTGAATCTATTATTTAATTAGATAAATTCAAGCATTATAAAAATTAATGCTAATGGCTAGTACTTCACTTCTTGATGAGTGATTATTTTATAAATTGAGTTGGATTGATTTCCAATGTTATTTGTTTCTGTTGTTCCCTTGTAACTTCTCAGTAAATTGCTTTATGCAATCATGGAAAATTTTGAATATTATATTAGTAAGAGCATCTCTGATTCTATTGTTTAATTAGATAAATACTTTGTATAAATGGTGAAAATGTTAGGCTTACTTGGTAGAGTACAATTACCAAGATGTGTACTTGAGGTAGCATTATATATTTATGCATTATGTGTGCTGTTGTTGAAAAAAGAATGAGACGATTAGCTTCCATGCATGTTTTGTCTAAGCATTGGTAAAATTATTAGAATACTCTGTACCATTGCTGAGTCAAAATATGTAGCTGAATTTACATTATATAGTTTATGTGAGTTAAGTGAAATTACATATAGATTCCAATTCATGTTATGTATATTTTTGTCGTTATGCATGAGGTATTGCATTGAAAATAGGTAGAAGATGTTGGAAACTCTTTTTCGGCATTCAGACCATGAGTAAAGGCGTTTTGGAGAATGGTAACATAGGTACGTTGAATACATTAAAAACCTTCATATTGAAACATAAATTCTAAATAAAGTGCAGCTACAGTTTCAAAATTATTAAATCATCCTTAGATTCCATTACACCATTTAATGAGACCATTAGCTGATGGAAAGGTTACAGTTGGAAACAAATAACTCATAGATTGAAAACCAACATATTAACCTTCCATATGGATTTATATTTACAGGTTGAAAACTATGAATATGGGTGGAAGAAAAAGAATAAAAAGATGGCATACAAGAAAGGATCAAAGTGGAACTAAATTTCAATATAGAGATACAATATTATTATATCCAAATACTTGTAACTTGATATATATACACTATAACATGATATATATATATCAGAATTATTCCTCAGCTGATCTTAGAATAAATTGTAAGATGAAAAAAGAGTGGAAAGGAAAGTATTGATGTGCAACTAAATTGGAACATCAAGATACAAACGATTGGAACAAAACGTAGATAACCAACAACAAAATTATCTCCAAGACATTGGAACTATTACTCAAGCATGATAGGTGAATGTTGTACACATATTTGTAAAAATGGAAAAAGATTTTGAATTCATCCATAATTGAGATGAAGATGCTATTTTGAACATAGAAGCTTCCGTCTAGAGTAGGTATGAGATGGAACATTTGCAAGCACTCAACGCCAATAATAAATGTTAAATAAATATTCAATATGATATATTGATATATCCAGACAAATATAACCAAGTGTAAATATCATAAAGTTACCAAAGAACAATTGAACCTAAATCATGCGAAGTAAAGCAGGAAATTACTTCTGCCTGAATTTCTGGTTGACCTGGGGTGATTAAAAAAATTTGGAGTATGCTCGAGAACTTGAGTGGCATGTAATGACCATGAAAATACACAATTCCTCCATTAATACTAACTATACATAATACACTATACCTATTAGACACCACTATCGATGTTGATGTCATGGCGTCGCCGGGTCTTGGGGACATAAAAACCTAGGAAAACGTCATTGGTATCCGACCAATAGAATCATACTTAAATACATTTATTAAGAAAATTCAGATGAATAAGTAATATTTATATTATAGTTTAACATTAGGGAAATGCAAATATTAAAATTTGAATTTGAATTAATTCACCTTCACGAATCATATATATTCCCAAGTATAAAGTATTTTATTTTTCACACAGAAAAAAAACCGGTTACTTATTATTCAACATGAATCAAACCTAACATAGAATATTACAGTCACAACTTCTATAAAAGGAACTCTAGTCTATCTATTATCTTCCCACCCAAACTCTTCCCAAAACTACTAAAACTGGATCGTATTTCCCATACATTTTCCTTCAAGTCCTCAGAGACCTAGTTGTTTGTACATATACAAAATATTCTTCTTTATATACAACTTTTCAAAAGAAAAATCACGGTAATCCTCGCATTCATGTTTAATGCCCATAAATCATTTTTAAACAGGTAATTTATCAAATTTTGGTTTGACAATTCAAATGCAGATTTTCATGGCAAGGAATGAAGATAAATACCCACAAATACCTGCACGGGAGCATGTGAAATGAAGGGAGAATTCCCGCTAAATTATTTATATGTATATGCGTTAGATTTTCTGATCAAATACGATGGTTAAATAGCTCAAAACTGTGGGCAGCTGGGCTTGACCTGGCTTGAGAAGACTTAATGTCATTCTACATGTCATATAAAAGTTGGTTTCTCTCTTTCTTTGTAATGGGAATCGTAGTCAAAGTAGAAATTAGTAGAGAAATTAAGTTCGTACCAAACAATAAATTTTGATGGTGGTTTAGGTATAGTTTAAAAACCGTAACTTTAACATTCCTTTTCAATTTGAAAACTGTTGTTAATTATTTGTTTGCAATATTACCAATTTTAAAACCATAGCTTTAAAATGTATTTAGAAAGTCATGCTTGCAATAGGTTGTCTTTTTAACACATGTCTATGTACTTTTATCTAACTATGATTTAATTCATGTACTTTTATCTAACTACCATTTAATTCAATAAGGGACTACATTTATGCATCTCAAGTCATAAGGCACTACATTTATGCACCTTAAAATTGTTAGATATTTGAATAGGATGAAAATGGAACTGAATGAGAATTAAATTTTTTACGCAAGGAAATAGATAAAGAGAACTAGTGTTGGGTTTGCAATAATGTCACAGGGAAATATATAAAGAGGACAAGTTTTTGGTTTGCAATAACCACAGGGCCTTTACTTAGTGAAAACTTTCCATAGTGTCGTCATTCATGGGATATTAAATAATACCCCTAATTTCACTAGATATTGATAATTACTTACAAAACTCCTTTTATTGTCCCTTCCCAATACATATTTCCAATTAAAAACCCTTATTTTTACTATATATTCCTTATTTATACTAGAAACCACTTTTTATACCCCAAATACCTAGAAACCTACCATAACATATTCCCCGCCCCTAATACCTACAGTATATTGACCTTATTTTCCATAATTAAAATCCCCCTTTATGAATGAACGTGATAAGATATTGCTCAACAAGATGAATCCCCATGGCAGTAACATTATTTTTTCAAAGATGGAGCATTCATGACGAACATAGTATCAATTTCCAAAGGATTATTTATTTACCATGAAATCGATTATTTTTGTGTTATAATGGACTATTCGTGATAGCTTACGTTACTCGTAGATAAAATGGAAACTGATACATGGATTTTACGGGTCCCTTTCCATACAACGATGTTTTGAAAGGTTCAATGCATAGTTATCACATTCTAATCTAAATCGATACTTCAAAAAATTCAAACAAAACAATTTTTATTTGAAATTTGTTTAATCAAAATTACTTTGTATACCACTTAAACCAATAAAATTTCACGAGTACAAAGAGGTAGACCGTAGGAGGCACGATTATTCTATTGACCTCATGTTGTTTTTGTAATGAAATAAATGGAGGTGATAAAATGTTTCATTGTTGTTGCTTAACGTTTATCCAGGAGGATATTGGTGGCCACCCACCTATTCCTCTTGGACCCCCACCATTGTTCCTTTCATTTTTCCAATTTCCTTAATTGTAGCACAATTTACTATTTTTAGTAGTTTTCAGGTCCTAAACTTCCAGAGCCATTTTGAGGCCCTAAACGACGTATTTTTGGCAACAAATGGTCAAGGAAATATAAGTTCATTCCAAACTCAATATTTGTTGTTCATGGATGTAGTGCTTAAATAGATCTTTCTAACGATATATCATGCGCATCAAATGGAGGTGGTATGCTAAAGTTACGACCCCAAGAAATTGATGTACCAAGTTACCCAATGGGGCCCACATTAAGGTGTTTCACCTCCTAGGGTTAGTTTTTTGGATGTGTAGGGTTTCCATTGTTTCTCAATAATATATAGGCCTTCGAGCCTCATTGTAACACAGAGGTCAAATGCATGTAGCCGCCACATCTCTTCTCAGAGATAAGTTACCAGCACTCTAGCTAGTTTATTTCCATTCTATATGTAAACAAGTTTCAGTTATTGATTAATGAAATGAAGTGTTATCTCCACTGCATATTTGTTTCTATGGTTATTTGTGTATTCTATTTCATTCCTACATAAATCCAGATCAGTGGTATCAGAGTAATCTGCTTTTTCTCGATCCTTCTTTGCATGTCCCCAACGAGGGCGGGGTATAAAGAGTTAGGGCTTGATCTGGTTGAACCTTTGCAAGATCAGCCTTGAAAATCCCAATGGCCACCCATGGGGGATGAAAATAAATATGAGGGCACAGAAGATCCTATCAAAATGTTGTTTGAGGAGGCCCTTGAAAAACAAAGGAATGCGATGATGGATAACTTTGCCCAGATCCTTCAACGACTTCCCACTGGCGGTGCATCTGCATCTAGCAGCCACTCTGGAGGTGCAACCCTTTTAAGGTACAAGTAAACTTTGAAATTCCCATATTTGATGGTCGAATAGATACAGATACCATATATAAATGGTTGAATCTATTAGAAGGATATTTCTTGGTTTATGACTTTTCTGACTGGGAAAAGATTACTTTTTCTCTACTCAAAGCCACCCCCCATGTCAAAGACTGGTGGGAAACCTACTATGAGAGAAAGAATGAGGAGGAACCCTCTCTGTTCTCGGCCGTACCCACATGGAATTCTTTCTGAGATGCCATAAAGGGACAATATTATCTGGTGGGGAGCTATGAGGACAAGTACATCCAATGGACTATGCTTCGGCAACAAAGAGATCAAGATGTACATGAGCTGACGAATCTGTTCCACACCCTATGCACCAAGTTGGGTATCAAATATTCAGAGAAACATTTGGTGCTGAAGTACCACAGTTTTTTGCACAGATACATTCAGGATGAAATGGAGTTCCTCGACATCTCCTCGCTTAGTACGGCATATCGGTACGCTGCCAAAATTGAGCAAAAATTAAAACAGAAAAAGTGAGACTTTGGATATGTGAATCAGAAGCAAGGGAAAGGTGCCCCCAAACTGTAGAACCAAGGACACAACCAAGGCATGGTGACTCAAGAAAACTTGTCAAATCTGCAAGCAAAGAGCAACACTACAAAGCCAAAGAAGGAAGCGGGAAAGTGGTGCGATTTCCATAAGATCCCCACTCACAACACAAGTGAGTGTTGGGATAAGTAGTCACTGGTGGCCAAGATAAAGGCTTCTAAATCAGATGCATACTTTGACATTGAATCAGAACCTAAGAAGGGGAATGACAGAGGGAAGAATATTATCGATGCAGAGCCCAATGCCACCATTTCCACCATGAAGATCCAAAAGGAAGAACCAGAAGATTCAGAGGAGGAGGAGCATCTTTTCCACTCCTAGATGTGGGTAAAGGGTTCCCTGCTACAGTTCATTGTCGACATTGGGAGCCAAAAGAACCTGATTTCAGTAGAGGTCATGAAGCAGTTGGGTTTGTTGACCACATCACACCCGTAGCCATACACCATCAGGTGGCTTCACCAAGGACGAGATCTCTGTGTTAGCCAGCAGTGCCGGCTTCCCTATAGCATCAATCCCTTCACCCATGAGGTATTATGTGATATTGCTCCTCTTGATGTTTGTGATGTATTATTAGGTCAACCATACTTATGGAAGCGACATGTTGTGTATGAATCCCAGCCTCTCACTATTATTATTACATTGGGAAATAATTTGTACATAATACCAGAGGTACCACCCCCTACCACTATCTCTTTGGTTACTACAAAACAATGTAGTAAGCTCATTTCCAAAACTGGGAAGTTTGTTTTCTTGATGATACGCCCTCAGGGAAAGAAGAATATCATTTCCACAACCTCCAAATAGGGCCCCTCCACATGACAACAACAAATGGACAAGGTCATGGAGGAGTACTGGGACATATTCACCTCACCCACCAGGGTGCCTCTCCACTATGAGGTCAAGAACCCGATCGATCTGACCCCAGGTGCGCTGCTGCCCAATGGAATGATCTATCATCGTTCTATTCTGGAGAATGATGAAATCAAGAGGCAAATTCAGGAGCTGCTACAGAAGGGTCACATTCATCCAAGTTCATTGCCCTGTGGGAGCCCGATCATGTTGGTACAGAAGAAGGATGGGACTTAGAGACTCTGTATTGACTATTAGGTGCTGAAAAAGATCACTGTCTGGAATAGGTACCCAATCCCATGGATTGATGACCTCCTGGACTAGCTTAAAGGGGTGAAATATTTTATCAAGATTGACTTAAAGTTTGGGTATCACCAGGTACCGATCGAATCGATCGATGTGTGAAAGACTGTCTTCAAATCCAAGGAGGGCCTTTTCGAATGGTTGGTCATGCCTTTTGGGCTGACAAATGCCCTTGCAACCTTCATTAGATTGATGGATGGCATCTTGTGGCCTATCACCAACTCATTTTTGAGTAGTGTACTTGGATGACATTCTGATCTTCCACCAAACTTGGGAAGAGCACCTCCACCATATCCGACAAGTCCTCTAAACATTGCGGCAGCACAAGTTGTGTGCCAATTTGGACAAGTGCACTTTTGGCATGACCCAGGTTCAGTATCTAGGATACATTATTGATGACTATGGGGTACATGTGGATCCAACCAATATCCAATTCATTCGGGATTGTCCAGCCCCAACTACTCTAACAGAGGTTCACAACTTTCTAGGCCTTGCTAATTTCTACCGTAGCTTCGTGTTGGGATTCTCTCATATCACTTGGCGCTTGAGTCAAGTCACCAAGGGAGGAGTGAAAGCAAAATTATTTTGGTTGGAAACTCAACAAAAGGATTTTGCAAAATTGAAACATTGCCTATGCTGTGCCCCAGTGCTAACATTACCAAACTTGCAACAACCATTTGAGATCGAGATAGATGCCTCTAACTATGCTATTGGGGTAGTCCTTACTCAACAAGGGCATCCAGTGGCATATCACAGTGAGACACTATCTGTAAATATCCCACTTATGACAAAGAGATGTATTCCATTGTACAGGCTTGCCGACAATTGAAGCATTACATTTTGGGGAAGGAAACAATCATCCACATAGACCACCGACCCATGCAGTTCATGTAGACACAAGGGAAGTCACAGAATGGTTGCCATCAGAAGTGGTCCACATATTTATGATAGTTTCATTTGAACATCAAGTACAAGAATGGAAGCACCAATAATGTTGCAAACTACCTCAGCCAACGATAATGACTTTGCTCAACTCTTGTGGGCATGAGACTTCTAATTGGCCGCTTCTCTACAAGAGTGATCCAGAATTCAACCACATATACAATATGCTCTTGGAGGGAAACCAAGTTCCAAAATTTCACCTCCAGGATGTACTACTATGTCACATGGGACACCTTTGTGTTCCTTCAAGCGAGCATGCCAAGATTATTTGGGAAGCGCACTATAGTCAGGCTGCTGGGCATTTTGGGGTCGAGAAAAAATTGGCAGTACTACAGAAGTATTTCTATTGGCCAAACCATCGACAGGACGTCAAGAAGTACATCCGATCCTGCACTGCCTATGCCATTGCCAAACCATCCATTAAGAAGCAAGGCCTCTATACTTCGTTGCCTACCCCTAGTCTACCTTGGGAATCCATCTCCATGGATTACATTTCAGGCCTTCCTTCTACTAAGAACGACAATGACTTTGTGTTTGTGGTCATTGACAGATTCTCAAAGATGGCCATAATGGCGGCCTGCAAGAAGAATATCACAGCAGAATCCACTACTAAGCTCTTATTTTGAACGAGTGTGGGTACACTTTGGGATCCCACAGTCTATAATCTTAGACCAAGATAGCAGGTTCCTTAGTACATTCTAGTCTAGCCTATGGTCAATGCTAGACACCAAGCTCACAAAGTCCACAGCTTTCCATCCCCAGACCGATGGCCAGAAAGAGGTCATCAATAGGATGATCGTACACATTTTGTGCATGTACAACTCAAAGCATCCACGCACATGGGATGAGAGCCTCCCCTATGTACAACACAGCTATAACCGGGCCCTCCACAGCTCAACCAACCATAGACCCTTTCAGGTGGGCTCGGGATTCCAGCCACTACGTCCCATTCACATAGCCATGCCATTTGCAGCTACTCAGGCTAATTCAGCTCATATCTAGTCTGAAGTTTCCAAGGCAAACAGCTTCATTGAGTGCATTTAGCACATTTTCCAACAGGTTCATGACATATTGGACAGATCCAATGCTAAGTACAAGAAGCGACATGATCAACATTGGGTGCAACACAACTTCTAGGTGGGCGACAAAGTGTGGCTACATTTGTAGAAGGAGCGCCTCACTGAACTCCACCGCAAGCTTCACCTGCTCCGATATGGGCCATACACCATCACCAAGGCTATCGGGGACAATGCCTTCGAGCTTAGTATTCCACCATTCCTTGGTCTGCACCTAGTGTTCAATGTGGACCGCCTTCGACCCTACTTTCCACCTCTACTGGACACATCAGACGTGGAAAAACAACTCACACCAACAGAGTTAAACCTTGACTGCATGGAACAAGCCACAGCTGATCGGATTATGGACACAAAAATCAAGAATACCTGCCAGCATAAGATCCAACTATATCAAGTTGTCAAAGCAGGCCAACTCCTTCACCAGGGAAAGTGGCTCACCAGGGACCAAGTTCAATAGAAGTTTCCTCATCTCATGGAGGAACTCAACGCAATGGGGACCATTGCTTCCTAAGGGGGGAGGAATGATCGAGGAGGATATTGGTGGCCACCCACCTATTCCTCTTGGAACCCCACCATTGTTTCTTTCATTTTTCCAGTTTCCTTAATTGTAGCACAATTTACTATTTTTTGGCAGTTTTCAGGTCCTAAACTTCCAGATCCATTTTGAGGCCCTAAACGACATTTTTTGGCATCGAATGGTTGGGAAAATATGAGTTTGTTTTGGACTCAACATTTGTTGTTTATGGATGTATACCTTAAACAGATCTTTCTAACAATATATCATGCGCGTCAAACATATGTAGTATGCTAAAGTTACAACCCCGGGAAATCGATGTACCAAGTTACCCAACGAGGCCCACATTAAGGCGTTTCACCTCCTAGGGTTAGGTTTTTGGATGTGTAGGGTTTCCATTGTTTCTCAATAATATATAGGCCTTCGAGCCTCATTGTAACACAGAGTTTAGAGGCATGTAGCCGCCACATCTCTTCTCAGAAATAAGCTACCAGCACTCTAGCTAGTTTATTTCCATTCTGTATGTAAACAAGTTTTAGTTATTGATTAATGAAATGAAGGGTTATTTCTGCTGCATATTTGTTTCTATGGTTATTTGTGTATTCTGTTGTGTTCCTGCATAAATCCAAATCAAACGTGAACATGATATTAATTTTGATTACAAAATAAATTATTTGATGATGTTAATTTTATTTACAAACTCTTGAATTTAAAAATTGAAATGTCTCATAATACTTTTTTGTGTTATTTTCAATCTCATATTTGAGTAAGTTAGTAACCGTAGTATAGTTAATTTTTAGAACAAGGTCATAGCTTTTAGATGAAGAGAAGAAATTGAAATGTCTCATAATATTTTTTTTGTTATTTGCAATTTCAGTAAGTCCTTAGAAGAATAAATTCACAACTTTTAGATAAAGAGAGGATAAAGATAAAATTGAACTACATGCTCATAGTTATTTTTGCGTGGTTATAGATCTTGAAAGTTCCATACATAGAAAAACAAACAATGCGATCACTTTTGGTGGAGATAATTGAATCAATACCTTCTTCCATGAACTGTAAAATGAGAATGCAAGTAGATGAAGGAACTTTCTAGTTTCCAGTTATATTTAGTTTTCTAGTTTCAATCATATTATTTTGCATTGTTTAACATCTTTTTCAACAATGTACATGTTGCAGCTGCAACCTTTTTTCCCAAATTTTTGAAATTTTGGACCCTCCTTTCGATTTTATCTAGCCCAGGTTTGTTTGATTTCTTTAAATCTATCCTAGAAGTCCAATTTTTTCCACTTAAATTGATCTTTGAGGTTGGAAACATAGAATACTATGGAGCTTAATGTATGATTTTTCGTTAACTATTTTTTCTCTGTTGTTTCAGAGGTTAAACGATCTAGTGTTGCCGTTTCCCTGCGAAGAGTTCTTAATGTTTTTGATTTTTTGATGATTTTATTTATCAATCTTGGAAGTTGGTTGAAGAATGAATTGGGGCATTAGTCTTCTTTTCCATCGACGTTTCAAAAGGCAAACAATGAACGTCCCAATGATTAGTCCTGGTTTTTGCCGATGTGCTTCATCTCCTTTGTTTTATTTCTCAAAACTTTTTATTTTGACTGTCGGCGATTTTGTTTTATCACTGTCGGAGTTTTAGTTCTCTACGTCACCAACGTTTCGGAGGAAAATTGATAAGTGACTCAGAGAATAGTGTTTTTGATCACCGATGCTATAGTGATTAGTCTCTCCGATCACCGATGACTTAGACATCTGAGCTCTGATACCTTTTTAGTCGCAATAATACTTTTTTATTGCCAACATTGTGGAGAATGTTGTGGTTTGAAGTTTTGATGCTATAGTGATTAGTCTCTCCGATCGTCGACAAAGTAAGTCAAATGGTTCTTTTATATCTCGTCGATACTGCATTGTGGGAGTTAGTTTTTAATGCTTCCGATCGCCTATACACAATAACCGCGATAATAGTGCTTGGAGTTGTCGACACTACAGAAGCGTTTAGTTGTGAAGCACTGACACTATGGAGATATTGAGGTGTGATTCGCCGACCTGTGGCATGTAGATTTTTTGATCGTCGACAGTTTTATGATTACCGGGACCCGTAGTTGGTTTGTCACCCACCGTTGGGGCTATCTAGTGGACTATTCCCTCAATGTTTAGTGTTGTCAACTTCCGACCTTTAGCTTTTAGAGCTTCCAATCACCGACACTGCGGATGTGCTTAGAGTTGAGGCTCCGACCCGTAGTATGTAGATTTTTTGACACTGATAGCTTTAGAGTTGCCGATTGCCAATGATTTTATGTTATCGTGGGATCCATAGTGTGTTCACTGTCCACCATTGCGGCTATGAATAGGACTATTCTCCTGGCATCTAGTGCTTCTGACCGCCGATGGTTATATACGTGCAGAGTAGTATTTTATCTTTTTTTCGTGGTTTTTGGTCGAGTTAAGGTTTTTTCCGAGATGAAGAGTGCAGTTTAGGGTTTGGTGTTTTGAGGATTGGTGGTTACATTGTTATGGTTCATGATTTCATTGGAGGATTTTGACTTAGTCCAGATGCGGCTTGGATTGATATGAAGAGTCTGTTCTATAAGGATTGTGATTTTAGTTTTGGATAGTGGACTTAGAGGATTTCAAGACACAAACTTGCAAAATTTCTTTGCCTTGTCATTCTTTCTTTTCATGCATTAATACTGTGTATAGTTTATTTTATAGAATGCATATGGAGGAGGTAAATAGATTGATACAATTTTGTTATTTTTGTAAAAGCTTAATGTTCTAAGAACATGTTGTGTTTATAACAGAGAGTTGGTTGAAGAATGAAGAAGAAGAAAGAAAGAGAGCTGTGGAGGAAGAAGCAAGGAAGGAAGAGGAGGAAAGAAATAGAAATGAGGAAGCAGAGATAAAGAGAAGAAAAGAAAAAAGTGAAAGTCCGAGATTAACAGGAACTCAAAAAGACCAACATATTATTGAGCAGATCGATAATAGCAGAGGCCCAGGCTTGGAAAAATCTCATCAGCGACCAAGCTGGTCCCTGTTCATAAAGTGCTCTTAAATTTTAATTTAAATCATAACATGTTGTATAAATTACGGGCACATACTACAAGACAAAAAAATTAGAACTGAAAGGTTAGGGTAGCCCAGAGGTCATCGAGGGGCAGCTCAAAGGTTTTTCTTTTTTGTATAAATAAAGGAGAGTTTATATGTAATGGAGGAATTTTTCCCAGATCATTTGTGAGAGTATATTGTAAGAAGAACTATTTTCTTTCGCAATAAAGAATTACAAGTTTCTTGCTGGAGAAAGCTTTGTGGAATGTTTCAAATGTTTTACTATGGATCAGTTGAATGTGAACTATTTCATTTTCAGCTTATGTCCATTAACTATGAGATCGTTCTAACTCATTGAATCTATGTTCATGTTATGAATGCACTCTATCTTATTCTGTGAAATTTCCACTGTGAGTAATGAAGTTTGTCATAAACAATAAGCTATCATGTTGTTCATATTTCTATTGATTTTCATGTGTTTTGAAATAAGTATCAGCTATCTGTAATTTTTCTTAATGCATGCGCAGAAATACATTACTCATTGATAACTGGTAATTTTTCTTGCTAGGGATGGTTAGTTAGTTAAATTTAGTTTCTTACTATGTGTGATTTAGATGCAAGAGAGTTAAGATGAGAGGTAAGAACCTGCGCATCACATTGTGACACTCCTTGTTATCTCTATCAATTGCATTTTTAGATAGGCACTTGCACATCATACTTAAACACAAAAAACTAAAAACATACACGGTGGACTAGGACATAACCGGTAAAATGTTTTAGTTTGTTACTTGACCTACGATAGCCGAACTGTAAACCAGACGAATTCCCCATACCAAACAATAACGGGCTAGTTGGGAACGTCTATTGGGGTGAATCCCTAACTATTGTTACCTATGATTTTCCAGGCCTCAACAGTTTTTGGCGCTAGAAGGAGGGCCACCAGTGCATGGTTGGCTGAGGAAACTCATTTCCTTAAAATTACTCCACCGATGATAGTTCTAAAAGTAGTTTGTTTCACAAATCCACTCCTGAAGATAAAGAGAAAGGGTATCTGTATCCTGTATATAATGAAGTAGTTGACGATCTGAGAAGAATTACTATGGCATATGTGAAGAAGATATAAGGATTGTAGATTATTCCTGTCTTACCCAGAAGATAATATCAGAAGAAATATTTCCCTAAGTTAGAATATTCGGTGTTGGTAGAAGATCTTGAAGAATCGGTAGAAGTATCCTTACAAGAAGTTGACCAACCTTTGAATCAATTGGACCAAGATTCACCTTACTGTTCACCTTGTCGAAGCCCTGTTCAGTCACCACCTCATTCTCCACTTAGAATCATGGCTCATGTAAATGCAAACCAACTACCTCCACCGCTTGCTTGGAAAGCTAGGCCACCTTTAAATTTGACACCTCCCTTGCATGATTTGCCTCAAGTTTTTGACAAGATGTTACCCATGTTAGAATCAGTTGAAAGAGTTTTGGTATATTATCATTTACAAAGTTTTTACTTGGCTATAGAAAGATTACGAGCTGGGGAGCATGAAGATGTAGTGTGTAGATTGTTTCCCCACACTTTGAAAGGAAAAGCATCCTCATGGTATTTTGCACTTCCTACAAATTCAATCACAGATTGGAACACATTTGAGAGAATGTTTAGAAGTAAATATGCAGTTTAGAAAACTCATGCAGCCTTGATGAAGGGGTTATGTGCTCTAAAGAAAGAAAGAACAGAAAAACTACATGATTTCACTCAAAGATTTGCTGCTTACCTAAAAAAAATTACTACAGCTAATAAGCCATCTGAAAAAGCTTTGATTGAATACTACATTTCAGCTCTAGGGCCTGACTTGGCCATGTTTTCCAAGATATTAGTCAAACCTATGTTATCAGAAACTTATGAAGAAGCTCAGAGGGTAGAGGCTGAGATGAAGAGCATAGAAAATTATCCTATGTAGTCAAAAGAAAAAACTTTTGGAGGTAAGAAACCTTTATTACTAACTAAGCCTAAGGATGAGTGATCATATGATTTTGAAGGGATGTTGAAGATGATGCAAAAGTTATCCAACAGAGTGATAGATTTAGAGAGGGAAAGAGAGGCTCACAAATCATATAAGCCTTACTATAAGGAAAGGGAAGACAACAGTCAACCTAGGCCTCCTCCACATAGTCATATAGCAATGAATTTAACTGATGTAGGCATGGATAATTTTTGTACTTTTCATCAACATCCTCATTCTGAGAAGAATTTCCCTCAATGGATAAATTCTATGACATTGGTAATGAATAAGTTATTGGACTCCAAACTAACAGAAACTGATAAGGAGGAAGAAACGGACAATCAATCCATAGAAAAACATGAGGAGAATGCTCTAGTTTTATGGGACTGTGTCTCATTGTTTGATACAGAAGACAAAGGTTCTCTGAAACAAGAGGAAACATCAGAAACCAATGTGACAACAAGAAGTCAGGATTTGTTAAAAGAAAACAATTCAATACCTCCGAAGATCAAGAAACTTAAGGAAAATACGAAGAAGATACAAAAGAACACTACAAATGTTAAAATACTGGAATTTACCATTTCAAGTCAATATCTAAAGAAAATTAACATACCTGTTAAGCCTGTTGAAGATAAAATTGATAATGTCAAGATAAATCTCAAAGAGCATGAGATGGGTTATGATATTGTGGAAGACATTAAAAAGGATAAGGCAAATATATCATTGTTTGAAATGTGTAATGTACCTCAACAGAAAGAGAAATTGTTAAAAGCACTTGAAGTACCAAAAGAAGAGCTTCCCACTGACAACCAACTTGAAGAAGAAGTTGTTGAAGAAAGTGTGGGAGGTAAGTCTAAGTTTAAAACCCCACCATTTCTCCTAACCTTTGATATTTTCAACTATAATGTGCACAACTGTTTAATAGACTCAGGTGCATCAATCAATGTTATGCCACTTTCAGTCTACAAGAGAATTAATGGACAACCTAAACCATCCACTTGGCAAGTTATTCAATTAGACATGACAACTGTGAAAGTAATAGGAGAAATGGAAGATGTTCTAATTTGCTTATCTGCGAATGAGAAGGTATGTCAGTACATCGATATTGTAGTAGCAGACATACCTGATGTTTATGGACATGTTTTGAGTTGATACTGGTTGGAAAGGCTAAATGGATACTTCGCATCAGATTGGTCACATCTGTGGTTTCCTCATAAGGGAAGTCCAAATCAGATAAAAATATTAAGAGAGCCTCACATGAAGTACAATGTTACTCAATTGGAGGGAAAAAATGAACCAGTGAATTCTATGTTGGGAAATTACTTCATTGAATTAGAACCGAGAAATTACCAAGTTGAAGAAGCCAGCAATATATCTGACACCCAGCCCGATCTCCTTCGATTTTCACAGGTTGATGAGATTGGCTGTAAAATAGTAGATTTAGTTTCAGATGTAGTTTTTAATTCAAGTTTTGTAGTACTAGATAATGGGTAGGCCTTTTCAAATTGCAGTCAAGCCTAGCCCCTCAACTCACAAGTTGCAAGATTTATAGGGGTGGGAAGAGAACTTACCAGTTAGTGGTTTAGTTCTCCAACTTTATGTTTCTTGATTTTCATTTCTTGGTTGTCTTGTACATAAATAAACTGATTGCTTTGTTTTGTTTTGATTTTCTTATTTTTGTTTATTTTAGTTAGGGTTTGGTTGCATGGATTTTAATAAAGAAGCAATTAACTTTTGGTTGCATGGAATTCACCAGAATTCTGGATTAACTAAAATCCTTGATTATAAGACTGTGTACTATTGATTTATTTGAAAGAACTTCTTTTAGTTCAGCAGTTTTCCTAAATGGCTATGAACACATTGAAGTCCTACTTAATCCTTGTAAAATAACTGAAGATCAAAAGGTCTAGAATACTATTTTGAGGCTCCATCCATCTCACATTTAAAAATTTCTTAGCGGGTGACAGCAAAAGACCCATGGAGAGGAAGCATGGCAAATAGTATATTATATTTAAATGATCCCATGCCAAGAATTGAAAGCCAAAAGGAAAATAAGAGTAAAAATATCCTAAGAAAAGCAATATGTATCAAAACAAAGTCACTGAACCATATGAGTACAAGATTTCCAAAGTTCTTCTCCGTCCATGAGCTAAAAATTGAATACATCTCGCACAC
This sequence comes from Pseudotsuga menziesii, assembly GCA_001517045.1. Taxonomy (NCBI): domain Eukaryota; kingdom Viridiplantae; phylum Streptophyta; class Pinopsida; order Pinales; family Pinaceae; genus Pseudotsuga; species Pseudotsuga menziesii. Next base: position 625,009 of record LPNX010968000.1, on the reverse strand, counting down.
AAAAGGACACTATCGATAGAGGAGCCTGAATAAAAAATTCAGAAGGCATGGAAGAGGACTCGGAAAGGACAAAAAGTCCAAAAGCACAAAAGTGCAAAATGACATGGGAATGAGGAACAAACGAATATTTTTGTTTACCATATGTTACAATCCTGTGGTGTCCAAGCTAGGAGCTACCCGAAGATAGAGGTAAAAATGAAACACATATTCTTGGCCTCAAAAGAGTTATCTAGACTTTGAAATCTTGGTTCCCATTATCCCTAAATTGGACTATCATCAATGATTAAAGTACATACATCTGCCATTTGGGAAATCTAGACATTTAGAAGAATTCAGCATGTTAGTATTCATTGTCAAAATAGTCTGTTGCTCAAAGAAGAATTTGTCCAGAGATCTCTGTTCACCAGGTAGTTGCCAATTGTTGCAGCTGCAACCTTTTTTCCCAAAAATTTAAAATTTTGGACCCTCCTTTCGATTTTATCTAGCACAGTTTTGTTTGATTTCTTATAATCTATCCTAGAAGACCAGTTTTTTCCACTTAAATTGATCTTTGAGGTCAGAAACATAGAAGACTGTTGAGATTAATGTTTGATTTTCCTTTAACTGTTTTCTCTCTATTGTTTTAGAGGTTAAATGATCTAGTATTGTCATTGCCCTGCAAATAGTTCTTAACGTTTTTTATTTTTCGATGATTTTATTTATCGCTCTCGGAAGTCGGTTGAAGAATGAATCGGGGCATTAGTCTTCTATGTCGCCAACGTTTCGGAAGGAAAACAATGAACGTCCCGATGATTAGTCCTATTTTTTGCCAATGTGCTCCATCTCCTTTGTTTTATTTCTCAAATTTTTTTATTTTGAGTGTCGACGATTTTGTTTTATCACTATCAGAGTTTTAGTTCTCTACGTCACCAACATTTCGAAGGAAAATTGATAAGTGACCTGGACAATAGTGTTTCTGATCGCTGATGCTTTAGTGATTAGTCTCTTTGATCGCTGATGAATTCGACATCTGAGCTTCGATACCTTTTTAGTCGCAATAATACTTTTTTATCACTGGCATTGCGGAGAATGTTGTGGTTTGCAGTTCCGATGCTATAGTGATTAGTCTCTCCGATCATCGAAAGAGTAAGTTGAATGGTTCTTTTATATCTTATCGATACTGCATTGTGGGAGTTAGTTGTTAATGCTTCCGATCACCGATACACAATCACCGCGATAATAGTGCTTGACATTGCTGACACTACGGAAGAGTTTAGTTGTGAAGCACCAACACTACGAAGATATTGAGGTGTGATTCGTCGACCCGTAGTGTGTAGAGTTTTCGATCGTCGATAGTTTTATGATTACCAGGACCCGTAGTTGGTTTGTCGCCCTCCATTGCGGCTATTTAGTGGACTATTCCCTCAATGTTTAGTGTTTTCAACTCTCGACCTTTAGATTTTAGAGCTTCCGATATCCAACACTACGGATGTGCTTAGAGTTGAGGCTCCGACCCATAGTATGTATAGTTTTCGATGCGATAGCTTTAGAGTTCCCGATCGCTGATGATTTTATGTTATCGCGGGATCCGTAGTGTGTTCACTATATGCCATTGTAGCTGTGAATAGGACTATTCTCCTGGCATCTAGTGCTTACGACTGCTGATGGTTATATATGTGCGAAGCAATATTTTATCTTTTTTACATGGGTTTTGGTCGAGTCAAGGTTTTTTTTGAGATGAAGAGCATAGTTTAGGGTTTGGTGTTTTGAGGATTGGTGGTTACATTGTTATGGTTCATGCTTTCATCGGAGGATTTCAAGTTAGTCCAGATGTGACCTAGATTGAGATGAAGAATCTGTTCTATCAGGCTTGTGATTTTAGTTTTGGACAGTGGACTTAGAGGATTTCAAGACACAAACTTGCAGTATTTCTTTGCCTTGTCATTATTTATTTTCATGCATTAATACTGTGTATAGTTTATTTTACAGAATGCATATGGAGGAGGTAAATAGATTGATACATTTTTGTTATTTTGGTAAAAGCTTAATGGTTTAAGAACATGCTGTGTTTATGACAGGGAGTTGGCTAAAGAATGAAGAAGAATAAAGGAAGAGAGCTGCGGAGGAAGCAGCAAGGAAGGAAGAGGAGGAAATAAAGAGAAATGAAGAAGCATATATAAAGAAAAGAAAAGAAGAAAGTGAAAGTATGATATTAAAAGGATCTCAAAAATACCAATAGATTATTGAGCAGATTGATATTAGTAGAGGCCCAGGCTTGGAAAAAGCTCATCAACGACCAAGCTGGTCCTTCTTCATAAAGTGCTCTTAAATTTTAATTTAAAATATAACATATTGTATAAATTACGGGCACATACTACAAGACAAAAAATTTAGAACTAAAAGGTTGGGGTTTCCCAAAGTTCATCGAGGGGCAGCCCAAAGGTTTTGCTTTTTTGTATAAATAAAGGAGAGTTTAGATGTGATGGAGGACTTTTTCCCAAACCATTTGTGAGAGTATATTGTAGGAAGAACTATTTCCTTTGGCAATAAAGAATTACATGTTTCCTGCTGGAGAAAGCTTGGTGGAATGTTTAAAATGTTTTGCTATGGATTAGTTGAATGTGAACTATTTCATTTTCAGCTTATGTCCATTAACTATGAGATCGTTCTAACTCATTGAATATATGTTCATGTTATGAATGCACTCTAGTTTATACTGTTAAATTTCCACTGTGAGTAATGAAGGTTGTCATAAACAATAAGCTATCTTGTTGTTCATATTTCTATTGATGTTCATGTGTTTTGAAATAAGTATCAACTATCTATAATTTTTCTTAATGCATGCGCAGAAATACATTACTCATTGATAACTGATAATTTTGCTCCCTAGGGATAGGTTAGTTAGTTAAATTTAGTTTCTTGCTGTGTGTGATTTAGATGCGAGATAGTTAAGATGAGAGGTAAGAACCTGCGTGACACTCCTCGTTATCTCTATCAATTTGCATTTTTAGATAGGCACTTGCACATCATACTTAAACACAAAAAAAATAAAAATATACATGGTGGACTGGGCCGTAACCGGTAAAATGTTTTAATTTGTTACTTGACCTACGGTAGCCGGACTATAAACTGGATGGATTCCCCATACCAAACAATAACGGGCTAGTTGGGAACGTTTATTGGGGAGAATTCCTAACTTTTGTTACCTGCGATTTTCCAAGCCTCAACAGTACATTTAAATAAAAGCATTATGTTCTCTAAATTTCTAGATATGTACTTTTATTGTTTTTGTGCTTGTAAGTAGAATATGAATCAATTGTAAAATTAAAAATAAAACATTTTACCAAATAAATGAGAAAATAACACTGTGCTAATTCTCTATTATCTTTCGATTTTGTCTATTATTTATATATTTGTTAATGCTTTTTTAGATGACTCTATAAACCTTATCATTTTGGCATGTTTTATTGATAATTGATAATCTATTAGATTAGATAAATGATGATTTTCTTTTGATTGTATCTTAATAGATTGGATAAAATCATCTCCCCATGGTGTTTGCAAGTGTAAGAAATATTTAAGGTGAATTCACTCCATAAGCCTTACCTTCTAGGTATCACCATAATGCACTCCCAAAACTATTGTCAATGTGTTATTCACAAAACGTGGTGCATCTTCCTACTTCTATGCCACTTTCTAGTGTACAAGGTGTTGAAAATTTTAAAACACTTAAGATTCCTAGCATTTCCATTGTACACATGGATATTTCTATCATTTCATTGTAGCACATAGATGCATGGGAATACTGATAAGAATAATAAGTTGGGAATATTTTGTTTCTATGGAGAAACCTTGGAATTGATTGCAAATTTATTACTCAACCATTACCATGTGTTCCTTGAACAAATTAACTCTAGTCCATAAATCATGCCATGAAGATAATTAATTAGTTCAGTTTATCAACTATTAAGTAGTGGGTGATGATATGCGTAGGTTTTCAATCACACAGTAAACAAAAACCTGCATCTTGTCATTTATATTCGCTATGGTATCCATGAGGGTTAGCTACATGAAGTTTCCATCTGGTTTGATTGATAAAGAAATTTAGATAATTTTCCATATGATTTAATTTGTAAAAAACCATTAATCATTTTCCAGATCATTTTCCATAAGAGAAACCCAGATTATTTTGTTAGAATATTCAACCCATAGTTAGCCATATTTGGCATTAATTAAATCATTTTTGTCTAATTCCTAGATTCCTAGATTCCTTCTCTATGCAAGTTGAGTTCTACATGTTCCTAGAAGTCAATACTTGCTAAAATGGGTCATGGAGCGCTTTGGAATCATCCTGGAAACAAGTGCATATCTGCTTTTTCTGAAAGCTGCCTTGCTTTATAGCAGTTTTAAGGCATAATGGAAAATCTAGTTTAGGGGAACTTTCCTTGTTTTTTGACCACATCATATTCCTTCCATTTCTCCAAACAAAATCATGAATGAGTTGTATTTCCACCACTTATTATCTTTCCCACTTGATTTAGCTAAATCCTAAGGATCTTCATAGATTTGGAAAGTCTTTTTTTGCACCTATGGGGGATTTGACTTGATTTAGTAAGCCTACTTTTTTACCAATTCGAAGAGCAACCTAGTGATTTTGAATATCTAATGTAATTATATATTTTAGAAGCCTATTACTTCATATGGTTGTCTTATGTACACTTATTCAATACAGGATTAAGTTATGCTCCAATTTCAGTCTCATTCTATGTGAATTTTGCATGTTTGATTAGCAATTTTGTGAGTGTAATTGATATATATATTGGGTTCAATTTCCACATGGTGTCAAATACTTTGTATATCGATTTCTCTCCTTCCAAATTGTTATTTCAGGTTTGACATCACTAACTGGGAGTGCATTCTGCTGACTGAAGGGCACATGAGCTGAGATACAGACCAATCTCAAAGGATGATCTTGAATCCATTCAATTTCTTTGAATGGAGATATGATATGGAGATATTGTTGAGAAATAAATTTCTCTATAGGGTTACCATGGCTACTAAGAAATACCCCAATGCAGCTGCAGAGAAAATCAAATGGCACAATAGGAGGGATGAGGCCTATGGTCTTTTGTGTTTGAGTATTTAAAGAGACCTCCTCTTTCATCTTGATTCATTGACCTATCCTAATGAGGTGTGGGAGAAGCTTGAATGTATTTTTGGAAATAAATATGAGATGAGAGGACATCAAATCGAGAATGAATTGATCTCCTTGAGTCCCAATAGCTTCGAATCATTGCAACTCTATTTTACAAAGTTTAAGGGCCTTGTTTTGCTGTTAAAACAATGTGGGATTGAAAAGAAGGAGGAGAAACTAGTTTTGACCATTCTCTAAAATCTTGGTCCTATCTATTCAGTGTTTTTTTTTACCTTATATGCCACTAAATTGACATATTGAACCTGGAAGATGCTTAATCTTGTTGAGTTCATGAAATCCGTCACTCAGGAGCAAGATAAATTGGTGATGATGGGCACCATCAAACCTTCCAAAGACCAATATTTGGTTGCTATAGATTTGAAGGTGGATTCAAAAAGCAAGAAAAAAGCTAAAAATACACCTGAGAAGAAGAGAGACAAGTCAAAGTCTCAAGAGGAGTCCTCAGGATCCAAGAAGTACCCCCAGAAGAAGAAGAACAAAGGAGAAATGAGCAAGTGTGCATACTACAGTAAGGGATATCATCCTGAGAGATATTGTATGAAAAATAAAACTGACATGTTGACCCAACTCCTGCAGAAGAAAAACATCTTCCTTCCTGACTACTCAAAGAAGAGGGAAGGAGGATCAAATTTAGAAGACAAGGAGAGAGTACATGCTTTGGTTGCTGGCACCTCAAGCTAACCTAGATTCATCATTGATTCTAGAGATTCTAGACATATGGTTTCAACAAGGGATATCTTTTCCTCTCTTGACATGTCGAAAGGTCCACCAATAGTTTTGGGAGATAACTCTCTGACTAACAGCATGGGAAAGGGTAGGATTGATCTTGACCATGGTAATTTCAATAATGTGTTGTATGTTCCAGGTCTTTCCTCTAATCTCTTGTCAGTGTATCAGATGACTCACACTGGGTCTCCAAAGAAAGTCGTATTCTCCCGCATTGAAGTTGAAATCATAGAGATTTTGAATGGTAAAGTCATAGAAAAAGGTGTTGTTGATCACACTTCGAAGGTATACAAGTTTTCCCATTTTCTACCCTACTTAAACCCCTATGCTCTTCTTACTCATGCTAATTAAGAAAGCAAGCTATCACATGAAATATTTGGCCATCTTAACTACAAGTATCTTTCTAATTTAAGTGAAAAATATATGGTCATAGGGTTACCAAAGATCAAGTTTTGTAAGGGAGTCTATCAAGGTTGTATCCTAGGAAAACACCCAGAGAAAAAGTATGAGAGAGATAGTCATGAGAGAACCTCTACACCTCTTCAGTTGATCCACAGTGACATTGCTGGTCCATTCCCTCATATGTCGATGATTATGGAATAAATATGCACTCACCTTCATAAATGAATTTTCCAGGTATTGTTGGGTTTACTTCCTAAAGAATAAGTCTAAATTTTTTGACCTCTTCAAAGTATTTAGAGCCTTGGTTGAAAAGCAGTTTGGGAGGAAATTCAAGATCAGAGTCATATCTGATAATGGTGGTGAGTATGTCAAGTCTGATTTCATCTAGTATTACAAAGATGCAGGTATCTAGATGCAGCATTCTATTCCTTACACACCACAAAAAAATGGTGTTGCTGAGAGAAATAATAGATCACTGAAGGAGGCTATAAACTATGCATCCTATATCCAGAAAGTTACCCATATTTAACATTAATTAAATCATTTTTTTCTTTTTCCTATATTCCCTCTCTATGCTAGTTGACTTCTACACGTTCCTAGAAGTAAATACTTGCTAAACTGGGTCATGGAGCACTCTGGAATCATACTAGAAACATATTTAGCATGTCTACTTTATTCCTAGTTCCTTAAAGAGCATATCTTCCTTTTCTGAAAGCTGCCTTTCTTTATAGCAGGTTTAAGGCATAAAGGAAAATCTAGTCTAGGGGAACTTACCTTGTTTTTTGACCACATGATCCTCCTTCCTTTTTTTCAAACAAAAGAGTAAGTAAGTTTTCTTTCCACCACTTATTATCTTTCCCACTTATTAGGTAATTTGTGAGGATATTCATGGATTTGGAAAGTCCTTTTTGCACCTATGGGGGATTTGACTTGATTTAGTAAGCCTTCCTTTTGACCAATTCGAATAGAAACATAGTGATTTTGAATCTATCATGTAATTATATATTTGAGAAGCCTATTAATTCATATGGTTGGCTTATGTAAACTTATTCAATATAGGATTAAGTTATGCTCCAATTTCAGTCTCCTTTTGTGTGAATTTTGCATGTTTGATTAGCAATTTTGTGATTGTAATTGATCTATCTCTTGGGTTCAATTTCCACACATTTTCCATGAAATAAACCCTTAATCATTAAAGGTGCAATGGATATTTATTGCCACCATCAAAGGAAATATCCTTGAAAGAATAACCTTAAAAAATTACTATGATACTAAAAGAATACTAGACATACAACTCTTTTTTTCTATATTCAAATCAATATTCATTTCCTAATTCCCTCTAGCTTGATCCTGGTTTCCTTAATGAAAAATGAAAGGTTTTAACACCAACATTCCCTCCTACCTCTTAGAGTCACTTAACGTCCCTCGAAATAACAGGAAGTGATATCACTCACTACTACACAATGTTAAATTCAAACCAGTGTCATCAATAGTTCTTAATTAGATACATTGGAATCATATAAATCAACAAATATTCAAACACTGAGTTTAATCAAACAATATCGATGTTCTCTCGATGGAGATTCAAATACCCTGGCTTCACAAGGACGACCAAATAGTGATAAAAAATATCGTACATCAATTTGGTTTCATTTATTTGTATTATGTAAATTATGGTTTTGGAATTCTAAGAATATTTTTGTCGCATCAAACTTATCAATAATTCAAATTTTATCATTATTTTAGATTTTGCTAAGCAAAATAATCTTTTTAGAAATGTTCAGTGCTTGTTTTTTTGAAGTAATCATATATTTTCTATATTTTTTTAAAATGTGGTTTTCTATATTTGATATTGCATTGTGTCTTAGATTTGAACATTTTATAGGCATTTGTATAGCGATTTCTATATTCTAAGCACTTTGGCTTGTAAAATAAGAAGCAACATTTTCAGGAGGAAGTATATCACCTTGTGGATGAGCCCCTGTCATCACAGGTTGTGGATTAATATTTTTTTGAATATCTCTTTGCAAAGTTTTCTAAACAACAATATACTTACAAATAATTCTTTACACTATAAGGCTCATCCACAAGGTGTTGAACAATACTTTTTTGACTTTCTCTTTGTAAAATTCTCTAAATGAAAGTATTCTTACAAATCATTCTTTACAACTTATATCATAAATTAAGCAAATGTTAAATGTCAGAAAATAACTAGGAATCCTCCATTTACTTCATCGAATTAATCAAAGTATGGTTAGGAAAGCTCATTTTAAGCCAAGTCAACAGAAAGAACAATCACTCTAAAGCCTTTAATTTCATTCTTACCACAATTATGTAACATAGAGAATCCATTCCTGAGCAAGCGTCATCCAAACAAAACTGAGATTTATTGGGACAAATCCATTGTTCTTTTCAATTGTTCTCACAAATAAAGGCTTGTTACTTGGGAAATATGGAGGAAAATTCGATTATAGCATTAGAATAAATAAAAAAATGGCCACAGGGAGAAAATTCTGATGCAAATACTAAAAGTCTAAAATATGAGAGAAAACCCTCTTGGTTTGGTCATGTTACTTACAGTTGAAGAATTCCATGCTCACCTTGACTTAAGTCAAGACATATATTTACCACAAACTATTCCAAAGAGTTCTTAATGTTTCTGTATGGCTCTACATTTTCATAAGGGAGAATACAAACAACATAATGAATGAAAATGAAACCCTAAACACAATCATTTACTTGTTGTGCGGGTAATTAGAAGGAATCACATATACCAACGACAAATTTCTCTACTTATTGTGTAGGTAATCAGACAGAATGACATCTTCCACAACTAAATTTGGCAAGAAAAACTGCCATGGAAAATTGCACTATATAGTTGAGCATGCCTATGTTGGACCAATTGTTCTTAGTTCTCACTACTAAAATATATGTTTTTCTTGGTGTCTTCTCAAAATCAATGATTGCATCTACTAATGCTAGATAAGTAAACTAATGAGGAAATATTGACACAATAATAGATCCGTGAGATTCACAACCTGAGATTATGGGGTTAGATGTGGAAGTGAATTTCGTTGATTTATCTACCCCAGCGTCTATGAAATCTTGTTGTGTGGGATGAAAAATAATATTTGAGTTGTTGGTTAACATCAACAGAAATTTTGACATTACTGGACGCAACAACCATGAACCTTGAATGCATAGAAGTGAAATTGTCAATGTTCACTCTTAACGCATTATCTCTTGGGTACTTCCCCTCTAATGATGAGTCAACAATATCTAGAACTTGATTTTGCTGGAATTGATTCCAAGCCTGCTCTATCAACAAAATCATTAGTATAAACTTTTAAATTTTGTGGTTACAAATGGGTTTCTTTTCATAATAATCAAACCAAACTTATCTAATAAACTCACCCATTCCAAAAGAAGTTGAAAACAGGGTGCGAGTCTTGCATCCACGCACTTTCTCCCACTCATGATCTCAAGAAACGCGATCCCATAACTATAAACGTCAGTTTCTTTTATTAATTTTCCATGGATGACATACTCAGGCATAGTGTACCCTCCTCTTCATTAAAAAATTTGTGAAAACTATGAATAAATGCTTGGATTGACCTTTCAAAATATCACTCGAGAATAATCAATAATTGCATAACTTGCATGGTTAAGAATACTTAATGAATGAATTGCACAACTTACATTGTTCCTCCCACTCTGGTAGAAACATGGGTTTCCTCTTCTGAAAAGAAGACAACCATTCCAAAATTTTCTATTTAGGATTAAATTTACCATCTATAAGTATATTTCCACATTTGATATCTATGTGTATAATATGAATGTTGGAATCCTCATGTAAATATGCAAGACCTTGTGCTATGCCTGCTATAATATTGAAACACTTTTCCCTGCTCAACCCATTTTTTATATCACCTGTGGATCTCCAATAAATGCATTTAAACCCTCAACACAAATAACTAAAGCAATGCACAATTTTTTAAGAAACAACTTGAAACCTGAAAAATTACAAAGGATTGATGACAACAACCTAACAAACAAGTGCTTGTTAAGTATGTTATTGGGAATTAACTAGTATACCAACAAGCGTTCATGTCCTCACGTGTAACAACCTAGTAAACTAACTAGATTATGGTGACAGACACTAGTGAGGAGCCTCATTTCTCACAAAAACTCACTCGTAACTTGAGTAGTCTGCCTTTCATTCAGTTTCTTAACTGTGACATCCATCCCATCTGAAATTCTTCCCTACTAATTGAGAAAATAATCAGAAATCATTTACAATCACCCCTTATATTTCGACAAAATCATCAAATCCATTTTTGATATTATACCTTGTAAACTTCACTGAATCCTTTCTTGCTGAGAATATTGTTTATGTTAAAGTTCCCAGTCAATTCTCCCAGAACCTCATAATCAAAGAGAAATTGGTAGAAATTTCTCTATGCAAGTAAATTCTCATCTTTCATAGCGTCATATTTTTTTTTTTATCATCACCGCTAAAAACATACGACTGATTAATAAAAGATACCAGAAGAATTTAACTCAGAAATAACCATAATGCAACGATATATATTCACCTTTTTTATCATAGTTTTTTGCGATGTATCAAGCACATCAATGTAACTAGAAATGCTTCGCCAATGCTTCCTAACAATATAGGAACTATTTTTTATGTCGATTTCCCCGGCAATGGCGTACTATTCTTCGAAACTACGATTATTAAATCGAAAAAAAAAAAAGACAATCAACAAATTTTATATATGAGAATAAAAAAAAAAATAGTTGCAACAAATCTAAAAAACTCATACTGGAAGTTTGGTTTTCTGTGAAAAACACGTAGTTTTAATAGCACATATAACAACTAGCTTTGAGACCTCAACCTTCATGCTTGGAAGACATGTGAGTAATTAATTTCCATCTTCTGTAAGACATCCCTGGAAACTACTATTGGTAAGGGATGGAAAACACTGAGCAAGACCATATAAAGAGCCAGATGCATAGCTATTATTTGTAGAAGCGTTGAATATGATTTGTGTTGATAAGGTTGTTACTCTTTGAGAGAAGGTCTATGGATCACTATCATTTGTGGAGGCACACTAAGTAGAATCCATAGGGTCGACATCCTGACCCTAAAAAGTAGTATTTTTCATAGCAAAGGAAACAACCGTCAAGATGAATCCGACCAGCATTAGATTTGGGGCAGTATTATTTTACTTGATTCTCCAGTTCCACAATGTATTATGAGCACTCGCTAGCACTTAAGTACTTCTGACACACTGCAAGACCATACACAACGTTCATTTTTCCAAGTTTGTTTTGTACTGTGAAACCTTACATCTTACCATGATCTCACCATGCAGCTTGCCATGCTTGCATCGATTGCAACAAAGGAAGTATGCACAAGGAAGGTGCTTATGTTGTCCCATTGTTGTGTCCCGGATGGAAAAATCAAGGATGGTGTTAACTACTTGCCACCAATGAAAATTTAAAGTATAGTATTTTAAAAATTTATGTTTAATAAAATAGGTTTTCAAATATATAATAACTATAGAATAAATAAAAATGTATAGAGTCTAAAGAACACTACAACAGATTTTACTTTTAGCGGCGGTTGTCTTCCGCCTCCAAAAGTCAGTTTTGGGGGCGGTTTTGGATTTGGTGGTGGTCTTTACAAAACCACCCCTCATAGTAGTGAGGCTAAAATTTTTAACTTTTAGGGGTGGTTCTGGAAGAGATCAAAACTGCCCC